>JAKCPI010027871.1:0-242668 GCA_023213315.1 Euborellia annulipes | reverse complement strand
GAACAACGTTCCGAGGAGGAGAAAAACTTCTCGAATCTGAAAGATTGAAAATTCAATCTCACTGTGATGATCCCCTCATACAAAACTACCTCATCACTCATTCTATTAAATGGATTAAAATTCCACCATATTCTCCTTCATTCGGAGGCCTATGGGAAGCTGGCGTGAAGTCTACTAAATACCATTTAAAACGCATAATTGGAGAATCAATTCTTAGTATAGAAGAATTTTCCACCCTGCTGACTAGAGTTGAAGCAATCCTTAACTCTAGACCATTAGCACCAAAAGAAAATGATTCTGACAGCCTTGAACCTCTGACCCCAGGACATTTTCTTATCGGTCGTTCGTTGGTGTCTATACCCGAATCCAGTTGGGTTATTGACCCAAGCTTATATTCGCGTTGGCATCACATAAACATGATGGCAACACATTTTTGGAAACGTTGGCATGAAGAGTATCTCACCACCCTCAATCGACGTTCCAAATGGTTTCAAGAAGAGAAACCTCCTGAAATAAATCAACTTGTTCTTGTCAAACATACTCATCAAAATTCCATTCCTCTTAAGTGGGTCTTAGGAAGAATAGTGGAGACCATTCCTGGTGTAGATAACAAGATACGAACTGTGAAGATTCGGACTTCCAATGGAACCTTCATCCGTACCTTGTCCAAAATCTGCGCACTTCCTAACTAGAACCTGAAGAAGAAGATAGTTGGCGCTTCTTAAAAACAGACGGTCCTTGGAACAACCCGGTTATTCCAACGGGGGGCGGAATGTTCGCGCCACTAGTTGAATCAAAAAAGAAAACCAGAAGAGAGCGCCACCTAGGCTGCTCAACTCTGATGTTAGACATTTCCCCTCTTCTTTCTCTCCCTCTGATCCTCTCCGATCCATGCGTTGACATCATCATGCGGCCATTACTTGCAATTGGAATCCTCTCGCATCCAAGTCATGCCTGCCTTATACACATAAAGGCACCTTCATTTTCTTGATCCATTGTTTTTGTCATTGCATTAAAACATATTAATGCACCATAATTATTATTATTAAATAATAATTAATCAACAAATTTATGTTGTTCGTTGTGCCCCCTTATTCCTTGGCGCTTAAGAACATCAAATTGGCTGATCCTGAACAAATCTCTCATCATTGATACTTTGACATCGGAGATCGCCTTCATTGTATCCTGCGACACCTCCAGTTCAACCTGTTACTGATAAGTAGATCAACATTATTTGAATCCATCATTTTCATCCTTTATTTGAACTTTATTTGAACATTTTTAAGTCATACTCAAATGGTATTAAAATAGACAATATCTAATTATCAACATTATCAAAAATCATTCTTTTATTTAATATTGAAATCTTCATTCTTTAACTGTTAATTTAATGACAAAATATATGTAAAGTTGACGTCATCTAAATACAATTTAATTAAATTTACTCTAATAATGAGTAAACTCATATTAAGACATAATTAAGAACTTGATTCACCTATTTAATTATATATATATATTTACCACGAATATTTGCATTATATTAATAACTATTAATATTATTTATATTAAAGACAACTATTTATATTTTTATTTTTTTAAATAATTTGTATTTATTAATTTCATTAAATCTTCTACAATTCAGATCATATCATACTTATAGAATTAAATGAAAGTAATAAGATGTAATCCCATTTTGGCCGATACACCTATTTTTTACAAAAATAAAAATAAAATTGTTCTTTTAATTTACACTCATAGAGAGCCATATAATATAAAATTATTAAACAGTAGGGCTTCACAAAATACATAGAGACATTCCATTTCTAACTTATTGCTAGGACCACTGAAGAAGTCCTAGAGCAAGTGGACGAAAAAAAAAAAACATTGTCTGGGGTCAAATAAAGTTTTGTTTTAGAAAACTTTTTGACTTTTGATTGAACCTACAGGTCCGAATCCTATTGGATATTTATATTTTGTTACCATGGTCTCCTATCTTTCCTATGAAGAGTAAAGTGATCTTCAGAAGACTTCAATGGCAAATTGAGAATATACATCTTAAAGAGCATCTAAAACATAATTGCTTTTTGAATTTTAAAACAAAATCGTTCGAGCAAATTTTGAGAAAATCGAAAAAAAAACTGAAAAAGTGCATCAGTAGAGTACAGTGAGGGACAATATTAAGTCCCACCCATGCTCTTTTCTTCTCTTATGATTATTTCATTGTTTTTATAAAAAGAAAATGAAAATCTTTATTGGAAATTTTTATGTTTGAAACATGAAAGTTTCCATTAAAAAATATATAATATTTTTTTAAAAAACATCAAATAATCACAAGAGGAAACCCATGGGTGGGACTTAATATTGTCCCGCACGTCTTAGGGTGGTGCTTAACTTAAATATAAAATTTCATCCTCCTAGCTCTTTTTGTTCTTGAGATATTTTATTCACAGTCAGACACACAGACAGACCATGTCGCCAAAACAACTTTGGATTTCAAAACGTGTATGGTCGTTTAAAAATGGGCCGAAACGACGTAAACTAGGGAGTTTCATTGATGTAGACATACCACTCCAGTTTGTCATTGTTCGCATCGTAACGCAATCACAACCACTTACAGCCCGATAAATTATAATATAAATATCTTCTTCTTACTATTTTTGTTTATTCTGTAAAAAAAAAAATTCTCAAACGAATAAAGCCCCTTTTATACTATCAAAGATTTATATATAGGCTATATTAGATTCATTTCGGGTATTTTCAAACTTAATTAAATTCATATCTCTAATTGTTTTAGAGATATCACGTGTATAACATTTATATTAATATAGAAATTATTGATCTCTCTGTCAAAAACCTGTGTTGAGACAATATATCTAACAAAATGATTCAGTGGATACAAAATTGTTTCGTTTAAAAATCAGACTTTGAGGATTCCGAATATCAATCAACAAAAAGAAAGATTTTTTTTTTTTTATAATTAAAAGCAGTTTAATTTAAAAATTTATTTTATCGAAATAATTTATTTTCGAGTCGATTCAATACTATAATGGATTAATAATTTAATTAATTTAGATGGGTTTAATTTAATTTTATTATTATTTTTTTTTTGATTATTGAGAATAATTTAAGAATATTAAAATATTTTATATATAATTTTTTTTTTTATTTTAGAATTAAGGAAATGATGATTTCAACTAATTATCATTTATTGATTAAGATATCAAATTTCATCTGAATTAATTTTAATTATTTATTAATAGAATTCAATATGAAATTTCAAAGGGTTTTTTAGATTTTATAAAGATTTAGATCTCTCCGGACCAAACAATCATCCCAGCACCTATCCATCATGCAACCTCCCCCGCTCGTGGGTGGCACCTTCGGTGGCTTAGCTTGGGGACAGCCAGGGGACCGAAAGGGATTTTTATCGTTGTTTTTTTTTTATCCGCTTCGCATTTACACTGTAGCTATTTATGCTACAGTGGCTGAATAAAATTAAAAAAATTGTGTAACTCATTAAGTTGGAAGAGAATCTCGCTTCAATTGCCTGGAGGAGTGATTAAAAATTGAAAGATCATGAGAAAACTGAGATAGAGGTACATACCAGAGAGCAGACAATCGAACTGGACCAGCTGAAAGAAAGTGATTAGGCATGGACCCAAATAAAATAAAAGAGTTCAATTTGAGAATGAGGAAAATACTTTAATGAGAAAAAAATTCGCTTCTTCGTTTATCTCGTAATAATTACTTCTCTTATTCTTTCTCTCTTTCAACATTACAATTAACTATATGAATATTAATACCATTTTCTCTATTCAAAATTATTAAATAAAGTTATGAATGTTCGATCGATCTCTTTTTATTATTATTGTTATATATTTTTTTAGTATTTTTAATTAATTAATGGAATGGTCGACCATACCTTATCACTGGGAGTGATCACTGATATGAGGAGGGCGGGGTTTCAGTACAGCCTCCGTGAAGATGACGGTGCGTCGTCTTGAGGCCCGCTTCCCGATGTCGGCCAGAGAGAGACAGAGCCAGCGGAAGTACAATTCGCTGCAGCTCAGGAGTAGAATATATTTAAGGCCAGAAAGCCTGTTCAGCCTCCACACTGGACCAATTGATGAGGCCAGGGACTCGGCTGGATAGAAGATTGCTTGGTGTGGCCGTATATATCGCACAAGGGAGCACTGGGGTATGGATACCCGAAAGGATTGCACTCGTGATGTGCACGGTCCGAGCACCGAAAGCCAAGTGTCGTAAAAAGAGGGGCGCACTGCCTTAATTAACCCCTACTTAATTACACGGATTATTATTAAATTTTATTTATTTCCGTTTATAAGAAATAATTCAAATTAATAATATTTTCTTTTAACAACAATTTTACATAATTAATTCTTTAAATTTGATCTAATTCATTTTACAAATAATTAGGAAATAATTATTCTATTATAAAAAAAAAAACGAATCTTTTAATTAATATAAAAAAATAACATTAATAACGAATTGGGAGGGGAGAAATGCACAATTTCTCTGTAACCTTAACTTTAAATGTCAGTCAAAAATTTATCTTAAACTTTTTCAACTCACCCTTGACGGATTCCCTTACACAGGCGGATTCTCCCAAGGGTTAGTGTCTCATTTTCGATCTTCATTTTCACTAACGTCCTTTTGCCTTGTGGGACACTACAATTTAATTAAACATTTTCTAATTGACAAATGATTTATTTATAAATAATTTTCTTGAAAAAGCCCCAGGTGCAAAGAAAGGTAAAAATAAGTGATCCAAGGGTGTACCGGAGGAAGGGTGAACAAGTTCTAAAAAAATCTAAGAAAATGTCTAGTCTTAAAATAAGTAAAATAAATTCCTGAGTTCAAAGAGCCCCCCTGAATTAAATGAACATTTCTAATTATTATTTGAAATTGCAGTGGAGAGTTTTTAGATTAAAAATAAAAAAATTAAAATTAACTTACACAGTCGAACGTTTTCAGAAAAAGACGATGTCTAAGTTGAGATATTCTTGTTTTATCGGCCTGTTTCTTTTGATAATGCACTCCATATGAACCTTCCAGAAAATAATCTCTTGATTATCGGGAGATTTTCACTCTTGGTCTTCATTAACTGCCGCTGAATTGTCCCTTTTGAATCTGAAAAAATATAAAAAAAAGGAATATATTTAAAAAAAAATTATTAGTGTTGATTAAATTAATGAATCGGCTATCCAAGGTTCGTATCCTCATTTTAATTATAAATTATATGCTGAAATTATATTTTCCTGTCAACAAACGAAATAATTAATTAAATTAAATAAGTTATTTTCCGATTTTTTTTATTTGCAGACTCTAATAATAGTATTTAAAAAATATCTAATTATAAAAATTGAAAAAATTTAATTATTCATATTTATTTTAATAGTCTTGAGAAAAATTTTTATTTTTTATGACATTATTCAAGTTTACTGGATTGACCCGAGTCAAAGACGTTAAGAAATTCTATTTAATTTGGATGAAGTGAAAATTAAAAACGTTGATTTACCTCTTTTATGTAGCTGCATTTCCGTATGATTTATCCATCCCTCGTGATGCTGAATTCCTTATTAGAAGATCCTGGAACAAAGATTTTGATTATTTGTTATTTCTATTAAAATATTAAATATATTTGCTGTATCATTTCTTATATTTTTTCTTGATTTAATCTACTTAATTTGATATTAATAAGTGAATTTCTCATTTAACCTTATATCCTTAAATTTCCTTAATTAATTACTACTATATTTATATTTTTCTCAGACGACTTAATCCATGCTATCAGAATTTGGCAACGGTCAGAGAAAAAATAAAATATATTATTATACATGTAGTATTAATCAAAAATGTATTTCAATCTTTTATCATATTAAATATTAAGAGGAGTTTTTTATTTAAATTCTTTTCCTACTGAATAAATATTTTGTTTAAAGTGCATTCGATAAATGAATTATTTGCTTGTTCCCGAAAGCGCGTTCTTGGAGGCCTTTGACGAGATAAAGTATTGGATTGGCCTAGCGTTATTGTAGTTAATGCGACGTTTAATTTGAAAAAAATATTTAAATTAATGTTATAAAGATATAATAGGATAGCTAGCAAGGGCGGATACAGGAGGCGAGCGTGGCTTATCGGATAAGCTGAGGCTTAGTAATACGAGGTAAAATGTCACTCGAGTTCGAACCCAACTTGCCGAAAAAATTCAACCAAAGTCGAACGTCTCTGCTGGAGCAAAAGGGAGTACACATCCCCTCCAATTCCAGGCACTTAGGGCCTGAGGGATGGACATAGGAATTCAGGGGTAAAACATCACCCGAATTCGAACCATTCCTAGAACGGGGGAGCACAATAGATCTGATATAGAAGGTCGCAGTGCAAAGAGAAGCCCCAGAACAACTAATCATCATCATCAATCAAGGGCGGATACAAGGGGGGGGTAACTCCCCCCTCCCGAGATTTAAAAAAATACCTTTTTTTCGCAAAAAAATTTATTTTCAATGCAAAATTTTAAAAATTAATACTTAAAAATTGATTTGTATTTATATTCTGGCAAACAAGTACAGAATGCGCCTTTAAATTACCGAAATTATGAAAAAATAGTGTGCTGTGCGACGAGTCACACCAAATTATTCCCCCCCCCCCCGAGAAACACCTCTGGATCCGCCCTTGATAGCTAGTTACTCTATCAAAAAGAGGAAGGGAGGGGGAGAGAGAGTGAAGGTGAAAGACGGTCAAGAAATTTTCTAGAAGCGAAAATATATTTAAAAAAAAATTCGTTTGTTAAAAAAATTAGATAAACTTTTTACTTTTTTTTTTATAATTCTATTATTTATAAAAAAAAAAGTTCTTATTTACACCCTCCAATAGCCCTTCGTTACGTGAGTTCACCAAAAATCACATAGAAAATTTAAAAATAAAATGTTAACCCTTTCTTCAAGAAAAATATGCAAATTATAAATACCTTTTAATTGTGGAGAGAGGGGTGTGTGTGACGTTTTATTCTCACAAACAGAATCGCACTGGAGAAGAGGCACTTTGCAGAGAAGTGAGTTCAATCGACTGGCCACTTGGCCCCTTTGACGCAGATGGATTTGCTTTTTTTAAGACCTCTCTTCTGAAACAAAGAAATATTTATTTATTTTTTTTTTAATCCTCTTCTAACATCATATTTTAAATATTCAATAAAGATTATTTAAATAATTGTTTTATTTTCCCGTAATCCTTTCCTTTCCATGTTTAAATATAATATAAAAGTATATTAGTATGTTTATCGAATATTTAGAATTCATTCAGATATAAAATAATTTTTTTTTATTTAATTAAGTAGCCTACTTGATTTGTTTCTAATTAAAAAGGTATAGTTCGTTTTTGTCCAATTTTCTTAAGGGTTTGTTTCTTTTGGATACTTTTTTTTTTATTTTAATTTAATAAACTTATTTTTCTAATATACTTCTCAATTGTTCATCCCTTTACTGTATCAATTAATAATTAAATATGTCCAGAGGGATGGGGGGAGGGAGCAAATTACTTGAATATATAATCATCTATTCTTTTCTATAAAATTTTCCATAAAAATCACTCAATTTTTATTTGTTTTTTTATTTTAACAACTCTTTCTATTAAAAAAAAAAAAATTGAGTGATTTTTTTGGAAAATTTTATAGAAAAGAATAGATGATTATATATTAAATGATAAAGAATTTTATATAATTTATTTGATTCAATGACTATTTAAAGCCACCACCTCCAAAAAAAAAAAAAACACCCCTATTACTACATTACAACATACACGATCGAAAAGAAAAAAAATCTATTTTATTAGATTAGACAAAAAGTAATAATTATATCTTTCAAATTACAAACAAATCAAGTAAGTAGCTAGTTAAAAAAATTATTTTTTATATACTGTAAATAAAAAGAAATATTTAATATATTATCTGAATGGCGATAAACAAACAAACCCCTAGCATGGAAAATGAATAATCACATAAAAAATAGAAAAAATTTTAACAGGAACGTAAAAACAACCACTGGCTTAATAATTAATTTGTCAAAGTCATTTATAAAACAAATATCTAAAGATTAATTCTAAACATGATCATAAATTCCTGATTCCCAAATCAGCAATAATTAATAATTACAATTAAAAGAAAGAATGAAAGAAGAGATTATCAATTATTCATTAGATCAACTCGTAATTAATAATAAGCTTACATTTTAAAATAAGAATAAAGTACAGTCAAATACCTTAACTTGGGACATCCTTTCCTTCTTTTTTTTAATTTTATTTAAAAAAAAATTCTATCATAAACACTTTATAATTTCTTATTCATTTTACAATTATTTTTTAATAATCTATTTTTTGAATGAATAGAGATAAAAATCCTAATTTAAATTATATTATTTTCCCTTTTTTGAATCAAATCATAATACACTCCATAGACCCACTCCACGAGAAATTAATAATCACAAAAAAATAGAAAAAATTCTAATAGGAGCCTGTCTTATTCATTTCGATCGTTCTTAATTAGATTTATTTATTAATTTACTAAATATGAGATTAATCAAAATGAAGACAGCTATGCAGGGCCGCAGACAGACTTGATGGGCCCCAGGGCTACTTACTACGGCCCCCCCCACAAAAAAAAATCTGGTGTGACTGGCGCACAGCACACAACTTTCTCTTACCCTTCGGTAAGAGAAAGTTGTGCACTGTGCTGGTCACACCAGATTTTTTGTGTCGAGATATATTTAGTTTTCCATAGCACCTTAGTTTCAAACTTGCATTTTAAATGTTGATTGCTTGAAATAAACTATGGTTATTTTTCAAAATTTTAATCTCATATTTGGACATTTTATACACAATATAGATTCGTAAATAAATACAAAATTTCATAAGAATTGGAAAAAAAAATTTTAAATGCGTAAAAAGTTCCAAAGGGGACCCCCTTTTGAATCGAAATTAACATACAAATCCCTATAGGAAATTAACATTGGTCAAATGCGAAGATAAGGTAGAAAAATTTAAAACGCGTAGAAAGAGAGAAGATAGTTTTGTGTGAGAGAGAGATATGTTTTCTCCGAAAAAAAAAATGGGCGTTTAAATAATAATTGATTTTTAATCTAATAAAAAGAAAAAGATTTAAATTCGGTTACCATGGCAACCATTTATTTCTCCTATCTTTCCTATGAAGCACAAGAGTAAAGTGTGCTTCAAACAATTTTGAGGGCAAAACGAGAATATACATTTGAAAGAGCATCTAAAAAATAATTGATTTTTGAATTTTAATCAAAATCGTTAGAGCGAATTTTGAGAAAATCGAAAAAAACTGAAAAAGTACATCAGTAAAGTACTAGTACTTTTTGGCCGATTTTGATTAAAAGCTTATTTTGTCGGTCCCGGGGGGTGTTTAACTTAAATATAAAATTTCAGCCTCCTAGCTCAATTCCTTCATGCTTAAAATTGAACACACACACACACACACACACACACACACACACACACACACACAGACAGACAGACAGACAGACCATGTCGCGAAAACCACTTTTTTGGATTCAGGGGACCTCAAAACGTGAAGATCCATCAAAATCTCGACATCGAATTTTTTGACATGAAACCAATACTTTCTCTCTCTATATATTTCATATATAGGGTACGAGAAAGTAAAAGTTTTTTTAGTATGTAAAAGGCTATTGTGGCCTTCATGCCAACAATTTTTTACACAGTTTTTGACACAACTTTTGAAATAGTTATACCTAGCTTACACTATTTATTTAAATAAAGTTATTTAAAAAATTTTTCAAAATGTCCTAAACAAAGAGTTACAATAATTTATCGAGTCCAGATCCGGACAGAGGATTTCCGGGGAATCTGGGGGTATGGAAAATTTTTTGAAAATTAGCCACTGAAATCTGCGTTTTTAGCTATTCTAAGTCGTGAAAAGATCAAACTTGATTTGAGCTTAAAGGGACCGGGCTCGCTGAAGAAAAAAATTTCAAGAGAATGATTTTTTTTAATTGAAATATTAAGATTTGAGCTTAAAGGGCCCGGGCCCCCTGATGAAAAAAAATTTCAAGTAAATGATTTTTTTTGATTGAAATTTTAACCATGAAAATTATTTTTAATTAGAATTTTAAGGCGGGAGCGCAATGGGCCCGGGCCCCGGAGATATAGCCCCTGCCCCCCCCCCCCACCCCGTCTACGGCCCTGCAGCTAAGCGGAATGCAATGCAGGAATTGAATTCTAGTTTTCCAAGATCAAAATAATGGGAAAATTATGATCCAGGACCAAAACAAGGATTCAACATTGTCATCGCGTTGCCCTGGCCTAGCTAATATCAATTTGGTTAATGACATTTTTTATTTAGAAAAAAAAATTTAAATTAAATATTAAAATATTATAACATACAATCAGTCATATTCCTTCAAAAATAATAATAAATAAATACTATATGAATGAACCAGATAAAAAGAATGGACCCCTTGTTCTCGGCGTTGAAGGCTAATAAGAAATAAAAGTTTCACTTTAATAAAATTTAAAAGAAAAAAAAAAACGAATGTTTAATAAATTGATATTTGAAGATAGTTGAATTTAATCATAGGCCCAATATAGAAAGCAGACAATTTTTTTAATTATAATTAGAAATATTTTTCTATGTTAGAATGTTTCCAGAGATAATTAGAATTTTTAAGTCTAAAATTTTGTATTTTTTAAATTTTTTTATAAGGAGTCGACCGCATATTACATAACGCCTTTTTTGACGATTTTCTAGTCAAAGTTAGTCACATACAAACAAACCCCCTACAAATATTATGACCCAACATAGAACTACCTCCCCCCACGAATAAAATTTCTTATACAAAATTCATATCATTTTATTTTAGTACAAGTTGAGAAGGCGCGGCTTCGCCGCGCCATTCCCAACTTGGCCCTGGCGGGCGGCGTCTCGGGACGTGATCAGTAGTTTTCCCCTTAATTTTAAAGCCCATATGGTTTTTGCCCAAATGAAAATACACTGAATCAAGTTTAAAATAATTGAATATTCGCCCTACCCGGGCTGTGGATTTTGAAGACCATGAAAAAATTATGGGCGGGTAGCAAGTCTAAATTTCACTTTAATAATCTGATTAGGAGGACGGGCATGCAAATGAAATCGGATGGGCAAGGACCTATTAAAAAATAAAGGGTCGGACTAAGCCGAGCGCACAACTTTGCCCACCCACTATTCAAGAAAAGAATATATTGCCCTCCCCCCTAGAGCCCCCTAATGGTCCGATGGTATACTTATATATCATTTTACTCAGAAGAAATTCTAGTTTCTGAATATTTCTCAATATATAAAAAAAATTATAGGTTATGTGAGAAAAAAATATTTGCCCCCCCCCCCCAAATATAATTTTACTCGGGAGGAAGTCTTGTTTCTGAATATATAAAAAAAAGTATAGGTTATGTAAGAAAAAATATTTGCCCCCCCATCTAATGGTCCGATGTTTAGCAAAAGCTTTTCACTTCTTGGCCTCTACCCGCGCGGGCCCCCCCCCCCCCCCCCCCTCCCTAGTTTATGGGTGCAAAATTTCAAAACAATTGAATGAATAGTTTTTGAGTTTTCGTTGACGAAAAAATTTACCACAGACACACACACACACACACACACACAGACATCATTCCAAAAACTTCTTAAATGGATTCAAGGGACCTCAAAACGAATTTTGGCAGCTTCAGAAAAATTTCGATTTTTTTTACGATTACATTAACTTTACCTCAAGCCTACGGTTGATGGGCCAAAGTTTTTTTTTTTAAATAAAAACATTCGCACTTTTTTCTCATTCACACTCACACTCACACACACATTCACACTGTCTTTTCGGCAGCTCAGGCCATATAAGACATTTACGATAACCGTTATTTATGAATTTATATATATTAGGGGGTCCAGGCATTTTTATTTAAGCCATCTAGTATCCAGATGGCTTAAATAAAATCATCAGACTGCCTGGGGTCCGAACCCGCGACGTTTGGTATATGAGGTTAGCACGCTAACCTCTACACCACGCCCCGTGGGCATGGGCAAAGTTAAAAATAAACAATTTTAAAATATTTCTTTTTTCTGACATCTGAAAAAAGTTTATTATTTATTATAAATTTAAATATGTAAAAAAAAATTAAATATTTTTAAATAATTTTTTTTTTATTTGATGTATTATTTAAAACTTTTTATTAAATAAAAGAAATTTTATACAATGTATGATTCAGGGGTATCATACATCGTCAAAGTCTTAAATGGCCTAAGTTGCCGAAAAGACTGTGTGAATGTGAGTGTGAATGAGAAAAAAGTATGAATGTTTAAAAAAAAAATTCCTAGACATTCATTCATTCATTCACTAAATTTTCGTCGATACGGGAGGGTTTGAAAAATTTCTGGGTCTGAAGAATGGTAAAAATACCCGGCGCTAAGTAAAAAAAAATAAGAATATGAGCCAAATGAAATGTTGTGGTCGTGGAAGGCTCTATGAGGGAATGAATTGAAAATGCTTTTTTTGCTATGTTTTGAAGATATCTAAAGAAAAAATTGAAATAATCTATAATTTCGTTCATTTTAGATACTAAGCCATGCCTGAGAATACTGCAATGTGGATCATTCAGAGCAATCAAACAAAAAAAAAAAATTTCTTACATTTTAGAAGTGGTTTTAAATACCCTAAACAATGTCTGAATTAAATGAAATGGTATTCATTTTTTACAAAATTTAATCTAGAATGTGAAAACCTTTGGATATCCAAGATATCTTTTACCATTAAAAAGATATAGCTAAAATTGTATACAAATATCTCGAAAATAAAATATCTACTTAAAAGTTTGTCTCGTGATTGACGAATAGATAGTATACTAAACCATGTCTGAGAATGCTGTAATGTGGCTCATTTATTTCCAAATTTAATGTAGAATAATACAAAATTATGAGATTGAAGATATCTCTTACCATTCAAAAAATATAGCCGAAAATTGAAAGAAACTCTTCAAACAAACAAACAAAAAATAAAAATTTCTTCCATTTTTAGAAAAAGTTTAAAGAACTTAAATAGAGGCTTATCAGATCCAAACCGGGCTCGTTTTATAGGAAATTTAATGTAGATTATAAAAAGTAAATCATATCTAAGACATTGAATATTGTTTAAAAAATATGGCCATAAATATGAAAAAAATTAAAAAAAACAAATTTTATTTCACACGCCAAAAGTTCCACAGGTGCCAAACAATGCTTTAGAATAGTGCAAAGGGTCTCATTCTTTTTCAAATTTAATGTAGAATAATACAAAATTATGAGATTGAAGATATCTCTTATCATTCAAAAAATATAGCCAAAAATGTAAAAAAATAATCGGCTAAAAATGAGTTTTTTGTAATTTAAAAAAAGGGGGTATAACTTTTTCATGATTTTGGATTTTTCTAGTCGTCAGCAGATGGTACTGAATCAAATAAAAAAAACCGCAATTGTCTAGCTTGTCTAAAGACACAGATGTTTAAAAACCATCTCAAAAAATGAAAATTTTCGTGTTATTTTTTTTCACACTTGAAAATTAAATAGAAGGGGTTGATGAAAAAAAATGAAATTTACCTGACTTAAAGTATAGGATGTGAGGAACATTTCGCAAAAAAAATTATTGAAATTGGACTATAAATACTGAAGCAAAAAAACAATGAAAATGAACTGAAGCCGCGGCAAAATCATCAAAAATGAGGTTCTTTTTGCACGAATTATTTACATGTGTAAACAAACCTCAAAAATAGTTAAAAGAGGTTTGTCATTTTCAAAATTTAATGCAGATTATTGACCAATTCAGATATTGAAGATATCTTTAACCGTTTAGAAGATATGAGTGAAAAAATGAAAAAATATCGTGAAATTTTTGAAAAAACATCGAAAAAAATGAGTTTTTCCCCTCTTAAAAAAAGTGGTACAACTTTTTTAAGATTTTGGATTTTTCTATTTGGTTTTAGAGGATTCTGAATCGAATGCAAAAAACCCCATATCTCTAGGTGGTCTAGAAGTACCTTAATCAAAAAACGTCTTTTCAGCTTTATTATAATATAGATAGATATTTTCCCTCGTGACTCAAATAATAACACTGTGCGGCAAGAAAAAAAAGCCCAGAGAAAATTCCTTCAGATTCTTAAGTAAGATGACCGTTTTCCCCCACCACGTACCGTTTTCGGGGGGTAGCCCCCTACTTATTTCCACCCCTTTTCGTTAATTATAGGGCCATAAAACAAATTTGGAGGGATGAAAAGGAATATTTTAGCCTTAACATTTCTTCAGAAAGTCTAGAGAAGTGAAAAATTAAAAAAAAATTAACATTTGGATCCAAGGGGGGGGGGCGTGGAGGAGGATTTTGTCGCTTAAAATGCAAAAAAATCATTAAAAATGATCAATTTTTTTACAATTTTTTCTCTGATTTTATACATATTCCAGCGAACAGACCCACCTCACCTTTCCTTAAACATCCCTCAACTAAAAAAAAATATATAGGATAAAGCGGGTGGGGTGTGAGCGATTCCGAAGCCCTTACAAGAAGATGGAAGATTCACAGCCCTGCACAGTTGGTAAAATTGGCAAATATGTGGCTATAACTTTCATTTTTTTGGGTTGATCTTTACAAATTTAAAGTTAAATATACGGATTCTACTATGTCTTTCAATATTTCCATATTTTATCTAAAGGGGTAGAAATTACTTCTTGTCAAAGTTTGAAAAAAATTATAATCTATGAAATATAAAGTTACACTTTTGTAAATAAATCAGGAAAAATATGACATTTATAAAAACCAAATTTATTTAAAGAAAAATCTACATGGGGTAGACTACCCTTTACTCAAGGAGCACAATTTTTTTTTTTTTTTTTGGAAAAATACAAGTATACAAGTAAAGTTTCATTTTGCAGCACATTGTAATCACTCCATTTTTCCCTGTTGTGAAAATCATTCGACCTTTTTTTTTCAAAAAATTTTATAAATTCAATTTTGAATTGTTATGTCACACTTAGAGAAACCCCCAGGTCCCCATGTCACAATTAGTAACTCTTTGTCCACACCCTCCCCCTAAGGCGTTACGTAATATGTGTACGACCCCTAATGCAGAAAAGTTTAGAAAAGTTACAATCACTCACAAAAAGTAATCAAAAGAGAGAGAGAGAAAAAGAGAGACAGACTTTTATCTTTAAATGATAATCAAAAATTATAAAATGAGGGAGCTTTTATACCCGAGATAGAGAGAGAGAATGAATGACCTTCCCCTGGAAAATTGTAATTATTATTTGTGATATGAAATAATAAATTGAAAAAAATTTGATGATCAGGACTTACTTAATGGAGAGAGAAGTGCGCTGAGATGGGGATGCTCAAGCGAGAAGGTCGATGATGAAGGGAGAAGTCGACCTCTAGCAATGGCCCTGTAAAGAATAAAAATTATTTTTTTTTCTAATTAAATATGATTCGTGTATTTGTGTGTAGAAAAAGAAAGAAAATTCGAGCCCGGGGCAACTAATTACAAAAAAAAAATCCCGGAGGGGGAGGGGAAAGAAAATAAATGCGTTTGATTCTACATGTCCTAATTTATGATTTATGGTTAATTTTGATTCCACTTTGCCTTCTCTTATATTCTTGTCTCACATTCTGAGCTGCCAAGTATAGGCTAAGTATGAGGTAGAAGCCCCTCCCTCAACCACCCTTGATAGGCCCTAAGTAAGATTAATATATCATATAAAGAGAGTTTACAAAAAAATAAAAAAATTGATAAATGAATTTTTTTACACTTATTTTTAATCGATAAAGATCTGTTGCTGTAGGCTTAATGATGATAGAGTCAGGAAAAAAACAAGACGATTGCAGCCAAATATTCTTTTATTTCAATTCTCGCCCTCACGCCTGACATTTCGGCCCGAGGTTTAGGCTATCTTCAGATCTGCATACATATTTAGTACAAAATGGGAAAAGCACATATTAAAATTAGCACGCAACACACCTCCAATGCAATTACAATTAACAATATAAAAACATACCCGGTTGGCAATAATCAAAAGGGTGGATTTTTGCAAAGGCAGCGACAACATTCAGGTTGTGGTTCGCTCATAGCAAAACGTAGAGAAATGATCAAGAGGAAAAGAAAAAACGAAATTATATTCTCCCCTCTCTCCTACGTCATTCTCCTAATCCTTTTTTTTTATTTATAATTTATTATAAAAATTAATTAATACAATTTTTTACTCATAGGTGGCAGATCTTAGTGGTTAATTGTACCATCATAATATTTTAAGACTTCATCCTGTTTAAAATTGACACAGTTGTTAATATAAATGTATAAAAAAGATTCCACACTTTTGATTATTGCCAGCCGGGTATGTTTTCATAAATATTGTTAATTGTAATTGCATTGGAGGTGTGTTGCGTGCTAATTTTAATTTATGCTTTTCACATTTTGTAGTATATATGTCTGAAGATGGCCTAGACCTCGGGCCGAAACGTCAGCCGTGAGGTCGAGAATTGAAATAAAAGAACATTTGGCTGCAATGGCCTTGTTTTTTTTCTAACTCTATCATCACTTATTTCTAAGGAAAAATATTAATGATATTTAAATAAGAGGGAAAGATATACAGTGAGAGAGACAATATTTAGTCCCACCCATGCGTTTTCTACTTGTGATTATTTCATTATTAAAAAAAAAAATTTTATATATATTTTGTAATGGAAACTTTCATGGTTCAAATCTAGAAAATTTCCAGATGTTCATTTTCTTTTATAAAAACAAAGAAATAATCACAAGCAAGAGCGGATCCAGGGGTGTTTCTCGGGGGGGGGGGGGGGGGGAGGGGGGGTAATCTGGTGTGACTGGTCGCACAGCACACAATTTTTTCTAAATTTCGGTAATATAAAGGCGCATTCTGTACTTGTTTGTCAGAATATAAATACAAATCAAATTTTTAAGTATTAATTTTTAAAATTTTACATTCAAAATAAATTTTTTTTCGAAAAAAGTATTTTTTTCACATCTCGGAGGAGGGGATAATTACCCCCTTTACCCCTCCCCCCTGTATCCGCCCTTAATCACAAGTATAAAAGGCATGGGTGGGACTTAATATTGTCCCTCACTGTACACCCATTTACACCCTCTGGTTTCAAGTTTTAAGACAATGGATAATTTTATAAATATGCTTTAAGAAAGAAAATATAAAAAATGTTAACCCTTTTTTAATAAAAGTGTAGAATGCCTGTTATTTATTAATCTTAAGGAAACGGATTTGCAGCCAGGCAAATAAAAAAAAAAATAAAAATAAAAAAACTATTTAGTTTCTTTCGGTCGACGTTTAAACTGCTCAGGCAGACGTTTAAACTGCTCAGGCAATGATATTCAGAATTGTCCATGTTGCTATATTGGCACCACAAAACGTAAATTAAGCACAAGAATATCAGAGCACCGCCTATCAGTGCGAAACAAAAAAGAAACAACAGCCTTGGCCGCCCACGCGTTGCAAAACTCACACAGTTTCGATTTTGAAAACGTAAAAATAATGTATCAAGACGAAAATCGCTTTAGGCGAGAATTCGTCGAAATGTTAACCATTAAAAAATATAGCCAAACAGCCTGTAATTATAAAGAAGACATAAAGGCCCTAATAACAGTGTATGAGAACCTAATAGATTTTTTAAAAATTTAATATTTCTAAATTCAATTTTATATTTTTGTTATTATGGGGAAAAAAAAAAAAAAAGGAAAAAGAAAAGAAAGAAAAAAATATTTCTCTATTTAAATTAAACTTGTTTAATCCGATTGGAATTTCTAAATTTACACTAATTTTAATCAATATATATGTCATGTTATATAAGAAATGCTTCAATTGGAAAAAATAACGCACAGAGAGCTCTTCCCTTATACAAAAAGATGCTATTATCAATATTGTTCAAATATTTTATGTATGCCACAACAAAATCTATGTGTGCTTTCTAACAATCTTTGGTAAGGAAAAAAATGTTTTTATTTATTTAAAAAAGAACGTTATATATCTTTTTATGTAAAGCAATTGTAATTTGAATAAATGTCTGTTGACTGCAGGTCCCGAGGAAGGACGCGATTGGCGTCCGAAACGTCGACCGAAAGAAACTAAATAGTTTTTTTATTTTGCTGGCTGCAAATCCGTTTCCTTAAGATTAACCCTTTTTTCAAGTGACATATGCAAATTATAAATACCTTTTAATTGTGGAGAGAGGAGGTGCGTGTGACTCACAAACGGAATGACACTCGAAGAGGGGCACTTTGAAGACAGATGAGTTCAATCGACTGGTCTCCTTGACGCAGATGAATTTTCTGTTCCTAATATCTCTCGTCTGAAACAAAGAAATATTTTTTTTTTTAATCCTCTTCTATCATCATATTTTAAATATTCAGTAAAGATTATTTAAATGAATAATTGTTTCATTTTCCCTTAATCCTTTCCTTTCCCATGTTTAAATATTATATAAAAGTATATTTGTATGTTTATCGAATATTTAGAATTCATTCAGTTAACGGATTAATAAAAATAATTTTTTTTTTTTAATAAGTAGCCTACTTGATTTGTTTCTAATTTGAAAGGTATAATTCGTTTTTGTCCAATTTTCTTAATAAGGGTTTGTTTCTTTTTGATAATTTTTTTTTTTATTTTAACAACTCTTTCTATTAAAAAAAAAGGAGTGATTTTTATGGAAAATTTTATAACGACAAAAAAAATTGTTTTTTATTATTTCCTTTGGCTGACTCCACTCCAATAGCAATAGTTAACCCTCACAGCTAAATATATTATTTGAATGAATTGAATTTTAATTAAAATATTTCAAAAAGAGACAATAAACAAATAAACCCATACAATAAATGAACAATCACAAATAGTAAAAATCTGGTGTGACTGTCGCACAGCACACAACTTTCTCTTACCTTCGGTAATCGAAAGTTGTGTTCTGTGCTTGTCACACCAGATTTTTCGTGTCGACACGCATTTAGTTCCCGCCGATATATTAAAATTCAAGATGTAAAATTTATAAGTATGGGAAAATATTTATATTTTGTTACCATGGCAACCATTTCTCCTATCTTTTCTATGAAGCACAAGAGTAAAGTGTGCTTCAAACAATTTTGAGGGCAAAACGAGAATATACATTTGAAAGAGCATCTAAAAAATAATTGATTTTTGAATTTTAATCAAAATCGTTAGAGCGAATTTTGAGAAAATTGAAAAAAACTGAAAAAGTACATCAGTAAAGTACTAGTACCCTTTGGCCGATATTAATTAAAAGCTTATTTTTCCGGTCCCGGGGGCTGCCTAACTTAAATATAAAATTTCAACTTCCTAGCTCAATTCCTTCATGCTTAAAATTGAACACACACACACACACAGACACACAGACAGACAGACCATGTCGCGAAAATCACTTTTTTGGATTCAGGGGACCTCAAAACGTAAAGATCCATCAAAATCTCGACATCGAATTTTTGACATGAAACCAATACTTTCTCTCTATATATATATTACATATATACATAGGTAAGAGAAAGTAAAAAATCTAACAGGAACGTAAAAACAAATAAAAAAAAATCGTCTGAATTTTTAAAATTTATAATTAAAGGAGGCAAGTGGAGAAACTGTTTAAGAAAAGAATGCATTCAGAAAGTGAAAAAAAAATTCCACCTCTAAAAATCTCACTTATTGCTATACCAAGTTAAAATTTTACAATTTTCTATTAAAAGTTAATTTTTGTAGAAAAATACTATTTTGTTTATTAGAAGGGGTGATTTACACCCTTTTTCACTCTCCTCCCTGGGGTGCACGACTTAATCATAGCGTTGTATTTAAAAATTGGATAATTTTATAAGTATATTTTGCCCCCGGGTTTGGTGTAGTAGGTAGCGTGCCTACCTCCTATACAAAACGCGACGTTTCGGATCCCAGGCAGTCCAATGATTTTATTTAAGGCATTTGGATACCAGATGGCTTAAATAGAAATGCCTGAACCCCCAATAGATATTTTCAATACAACGGTTATCGTAAAAGTCTTATATGGCCTAAGTTGACGAAAAGACTGTGTGAATGTGTGTGCGAGTGTGAGTGTGAATGAGAAAAAAGTGTGAGTGTTAAAAAAGAAAAAAAGTATATTTTAAAGTGAAAAAAAAAATTGAAAATATAAATTTTAAATGTTTAAATGAGAAGGAAAGGTCTTCGGACCTTATGCACCCATTCCAAAAAAAATACACCCGTTTACACCCTCTGGTTTCAAGTTTTAAAATAAAGGATAATTTTATACATAAGTTTTAAGAATAAAATGAAATATGCAAATTATAAATACCTTTTAATTGGAGAGAGATGAGCTGAGTGTGATTTATTCTCGCTCTATATAGAATAGAAGCCCTTTGCAGAGATGAGTTTAAATGACTAGCCCCTTTGTGACGTGAATGCTCTGCTTGCTTTCTGGTTTAGTTCGAAGGTCTTTTTTCTGAAACAAAGAAATATATATTTATTATATCTTATGTTATTCTATCGTCATATTTTAAATATTTAATAAGGATTATTTTATTAAATAATTGTTTTAATTGTCCCGTAATCCTATCACAAATATCTTTTTTTAAATGCAGTATATTAGTCAATAAGAGATTAAATTTGATAATTAAATTATTTTTACTTTATTCAGTCACCCTTAAAAATTAATCCGATTGAATAAATTGCAAAGGAGGTTGAAATATTTTTTTTTAATTTCTAATTTAGTTAAATTTATAGTTTACCATCGAAATATTTTATATTAAAATCGAAATGTTAGTAATTAATAAATTGAAATAATTTTATTATCAGGTATTAACTAGGTAGAGCTTTGTTTGAAAAAGAAATGGAATTTTTTTCAAACTCGCTCAAATATTAATAGATTGTAAATAAGCCAGTCAATATGACTTTTAAGATAACAAATTTGCGAGATAAGTTCGTGTTTGATTGGGCAAAAATTGCGCCCCTGGAGTCGAACCAAGACCTCCACGCTTCAACCGGGGGTCAAAATATTCTAGCTGGACAAAATTCAAAAATTTTGTTTCTGTAATTAATTTTGAATCACTTGCAAACCATTCTCTGATGTCTATACCAACAGAAAATGTCCGGGAATTTCTCAATTTATGAGGGTATTGTTTGTCTTTTGCCGGTAAAAAAGGGTAAAATTCAATCTTCCAATTTCTACACATTTTTACCACTCCTAACTTGTGCGATAATTCTACGGCAAATTCGATAAAAATTGCTCAACTACTGTCAATTCTCTTCTTTTAGGCTTTAATCTAAAGGTATGTACTAGGTATGTCCTTTCCTATCTACTGTTTAAAGGTATGTACTTTTAAAATTATATTATAACAATATAATTAAGAGATAATTAAGTTACAAAATGAATTATAATTAAAACAATTTTGTTACTTTACTTATGCAAAAATTCTTCGTTAGTCTCCGTCTTTTAGTCATAATGTTTGATTAGGAGTATTGTAGAGTTTAGATAACAAATTTTACAACCATATTTCACCAGATTTAATTTTTATTGCAGTTTAAGCAATGGACAACGCACTAACTCGAAGAGTTTTATTCGACGCTTGGCGAATTAAGTGTGACCAATAGAAACAATAGTGTTTACACCTGTATTATAAACACTTTAAGATTACAAGACTGTGGTGATGATATAAAACAGTGTGTGTGAAAAGTGGCGGATGCTTTTTGTGTCCACGTAAATAAAAGACAAGTGGCAAAAAAGTCATCATTTTTTTTTAAGGTCTTTTTCGGCATCTAAGGCTATTTAGACCCAATCCCTATTTATTTCAAATGATTGAGAGCCAATTCAAATTAAATAAATTTTTCTCGCTTGAGACGGGAAGCGAACCCGGATGATTCCCAGACACGAGTAGTTAGTGTCTTCTCTCTGAGCCAGGGGTCACGGGCAAAAATCATCATTTATCACAAAATCTTTTAATAAAGTGGCTCGAAGGTGTAGTCGAATTTTTTGAAATTGTATCAAACGCGATTGCTGAAGTAATATTATTGTTTAAAAGCCGACCGCAACAGCAAGAGTGAATTGCAGATGAGGAGGGGAGGAAGGATGAAGAATTATGTCTGATTTTCAGCAGCGACATGGGCGTAACTAGGGAATTTGGCTGGGGGAGGGGGCCATGGGACCAGCCATCCTCCAGGGGGTTGGAAGGCCTCAATTTGTCTTGGGACGGGGAGCCTTCTGGGGAGCTGGGCTCCTCTGGGAACCCTCTAGTTACGCCCCTGAGCAGCGATGAAGGCTTTTAATATATTTTTATTCTTATTTAATAAAAATACCCCGAAAAAAGTTATTTTTGTAGCAATATTAATTATGTCCAGCTAGAACAGCATTTTGAACTATCGTGCGAGCGGACTATTATCAGGTCTTACCTAGTCCAGGGTGAGGGGAGAGAGAGAAGGGCGCTGAGATGTCGAAACTCAAACGACATGGTCGGTGATGAAGGGAGAAGCCGACATCTAGTAATAGCCACCCCTGTAAAAGATAAAAATTATTTTTTCTTACTAAATATGATTGTATTTTTGTTTGTGTGTATGTGTTAACTAGGAGAAAGAGGGAACAAAAAAATAATATTGATTAGAGATTTTGTACACCCCTTACCACCGTCTATTTCAGTAGTTCCCAACCTGGAGGTTGAATAATACCTATCGCCCCCTTTTCATTTTCATTGTATGGCTAATTGTAATTTAAAGTAAAGTGTAAATAATAAATTGTTGTATTATTTTAAACAATTTGATCACCACAGGGGCGGATTAAAGAGGGGGGGGGGGGCGGTGGAGACGAGGCTCCCCGAGAAGAAATTCAAAAAGTTATAAAAACTAGTAATCTAAAGAAATTATGATTTCTAATTGATTGAAGGACTCAGGATGTCACAGCGACTCTTGATGAAGGTGAGTGTATATATATAAATTAAAGGGATTAAAGAATTAAAGAAACCTTCTTGTACAAACATTCTTTAATTTATATATATATACACTCACCTTCATCAAGAGTCGCTGTGACATCCTGAGTCCTTCAATCAATTAGAAATGTCTACACAGCAAGAAGGAGTAGTAGGCAAGATTTTTATTATTTATCTCTATCCAAATATTTTAAAAATCTAATATAATAATTTTATTTTTATGAAGAAAATAACAAAAATGAATCTTTTTCCAGCGGTCAATCTTTATTTAATGAAAACAAAAGTGACATTTCGATTCTAGAATGGAATTGAATCGTTTATTTCAGAAACCACCTAAGCGACAAAATTTCAAATCATGTGTTTTTGGTGCTACTGTACAATTTAAAGGTAAATACATCTTTTAGACTATTTTATATTATTTAGATTATAGCATGTTTTTGATTTGGTAAAAAAATATTTGAAGGAGACTAGACCTATACTTAAGATGCAAAACAGTTTTCTTTAGTTTTCCGAAAGTTGAAAAAAGCGCACTTAGGTGGTTTCTGAAATAAACGATTCAATTACCTTCAGACTATTTTATTTTTATGACAATTTTTTGACCCCTTATTAATACTGGACAACTTCTAAATAGGAGATTTTTCTCTTTGATTTTTGTTCTTTTAAATTTTAATAAACTCGAATAATTTTTCCCTCTATGAATATTCATCGCCCCCCCCCCACTTATTTATAGGCCCCCAAATAACCCAAAAAGCCTACTTGGGGGGCGATCGCTCCCAGGTTGGGAACCTCTGGTTTATTTCATTATTAAAAATAATAGATAATTATCTAAATGATGATGGAGTCATGATTTAAGCCTACAGCCACAGATCTTTTTCGATTTTTTTTAATTATCTAAAATAAAAAAATTTTCTAACTATATGTTAAGAAAGAAATTAATAAATAAAATGTTAACCCTTTATGAAAGTGGAATATGCAATTATAAATACCTTTTAAGTGAAGAGAGATGAGGTGTGTATGACGTTTGACTTTGCAGGGAGATGAGTTGAATCGACTGGCTTCATAATGATGATAACGAAGATAGATGTTTTTTTCCTAAGGTCTTCCTTCTGAAACAAAGAAATATTTATTTATTAATATTAGTTTTTATCTTCTTTTATCATCATATTTTAATTATTCAATAAATATTATTTTATTAAATAATTGTTTTATTTATTCCTTAATCCTTTCATAAATATTCTTTTTAATTACATTATATTAAAATACCTAATTCATAGGGCCTACACTCTAAAAAATCATCCCTTCTTAATAAATCTCTAAGGAGGAGGCAATATTTTTATGATTATCTAATATAGTAAAATTCTATCCTATCTTTAAATAGAGGCTTAAAATATTATCTCGCACCCCCTATAAGCTGTCGACCAAAAAATAAATCTAGTGTGACTGGTCCCACAGCACACAACTTTTTCTTAACTTCGGTAATAGAAAGTTGTGTACTGTGCTTGTCACACCGGATTTTTTGTGTCGACATATATTTAGTTTCCGACAGTACGGTACATTCGAATTCAAAATGTAAAATTTTAAAACAAGGGAAAATATTTATATTTTGTTACCATTTCTCCTATCTTTCCTATGAACTACAAGAGTAAAGTGTGCTTCAAACAATTTTGAGGGCAAAACGAGAATATACATTTGAAAGAGCATCTAAAAAATTATTGATTTTTGAATTTTAATTTAAATCGTTAGCGCAAATTTTGAGAAAATCGAAAAAACTGAAAAAGTACATCAGTAAAGTACTAGTACTCTTTAGCCGATTTTGATTAAAAGCTTATTTTCACGCCTTAGGTGGGTACCTAACTTAAATATAAAATGCCAATCTTCTAGGCCAATTCCTCCATGTTTTAAATTGAACAAAGACAAACAGACAGACACACAGACAGACCATGTCGCGAAAACCACTTTTTTGGATTCAGGGGACCTCAAAACGTGTATAATCTATCTCGATCTCGACATCGAATTTTTGACATGAATCCAATACTTTCTCTATGTACCTTACATATATACTTATGTAAGAGAAAGTAAAAATAAACTCACACTCTAAAGATGGTCGTTATTTATATGAAAAAAAAATTTGGAATTTAAAAATACGTACTTGTAGCACTACATGAAAGAGGGATGACAAGTTTAATGAATTCCTTTTCTATTTGCTGGAAGATCAAATATCTCTTCTTTTCTTCCAAGAAACTAATCTTAATTTCATTTTTATTTCACCTTCATAATATACATCATTGTTTGTTTTTTTTTTCAGAGCTCCAATCGAGTTGTGATTTGAAAGAAGTCATTCCGATCGGACCAAATCTAAAAAAAAAAGAAATTAATAGATTAATGAAGATTGATCTCTTAAATTATAATAAAAAGTTGTCTCGTCAATACTTATAATATATACAATGAAATAAAATAATAATTAAAAAAAATTTTTTTGGAAATACTTGAAAAATGATTTTCATTTTCTTTGGATCTACAGTATTATAGAAAAATGAAATAGATATTACCTTATATACTGGTTGGAGAGATCTCTCTCAGATCAGATGTGATCGGTTTAAAATCCATCTAAAATTAAAAAGAAAACAAATTTTAGGCTTATTTGGAGAGAAGTTGGTGTTGACGAATAATTGGAGATTGTAAGAGGATCATATATCATCTTCCAACTATGTTAAGCAAGTCCAATCCCTGATCCCGAAGCAGTTAAACGTGGACGGTCACACTCAGTGAAGAGCAATATTAAAGCACTCCTATGAGTTTATTTTGTTTATTTATTACATGTACATAAGGCTTATTTACCCCTCTTTGTACAAGGTTAACTGAGATTGAATTATTCATGTGATTATTTCAAAAATTTTTAAAAGAAACTTCGGGTTCAAAAAAAAATTCCAACAAAGAATATCATCTTCATTTAAATTATATGAGAAATATTTTGATCAGTATTCAGATGAGAAAAGGCATAGCGGGTGCATTAATACTTGCCCTCGGTGTATAATCCTTCGGGAACTAAGATACATCCTCAGTTGAGTTGTCATTTTGGGAATAATGTCATGTTTAATTTAGAAAATGAATATTAAAGATATTAAGCCCCAATATTAATTAAATGGATTAATCACCGAGGGTGAAGAGGAGGCTGGGTCCTTTGTTCCAAGTGAGTTCTTTCAATACAACAGCAGATGAGCTCCGGTTAGCCTCGCAATCATGAACAATATACTTTTTCTCTCCATGAGTCAAACAATTCACTTGGGCACCAAAAAGACTGCCAGTTGAAAATATCTGGAATTAAAAAGAAAAAAAAATTTCCATTAGAAATAAAACCAAAGAATATTTCACTTTCTTCACTTACTAATGAAGAAAAATATTTATTAGTAAAAGAAACTGAACGAAAAAAAGTATTATTCCAATTTGCCATTTCTGATAATTGGTACACAAGGAGAAGCAAAGATTTTATAGATAATTTAAAAAAATAAATTGCAAAATATATATATATATAATATAAACTCACCTAAATAATGCAAGGCCGCAGAGTAGTAGCTACGTACGAATAATAAGTTGAAATTATAATGGAATTCTGAAAAAAATAAAAGAAAATCATTTAATTAAAATTATCCAATTAAAAAAAGTTTAAAAGAAAGCTTATGATTGTTCTGTCAAAATAAAATCACTCAAATATACAATATGATTGCAATAAAAACAATTTTACAGGAAATGACAAAATAATGACGAATGAATTTAATATTTGATAAATATTAATAATTTGAATGAGTATTTTGAAGTTATCTATTTGAAAATATTAAAAAAAAAATTTGAATGAAAAATGACAAGAGATAACATATTGCATACTATTTAAAACTACTGATTACATCTTTAATATCTTCAATTTAAATATAATTTTTCTAATTTATACAAGACTTTGCGAAAATGACAACTAAGTTAAGCAAGTCCAATTCCTGATCCCGAAGCAGTTAAACGCAGAGGCGTACCGAGGCTGTTGGGGGCCTGGGGCGGCACTAGAAGCGGGGGCCTTATATTGAATTTTTTTTTGGGGGGCTGCTCATCTTTAAATATCCTTCTCCTCCATACACAAAAATATTTTTAAAATACCGTATATCCCTGAACCCCAAGGGCCCCGGGGCCTCTCAAAGAGAAATTTTCATTAAATTTTGTTTTTACTTGAGCCTTGAGGGCCCCGGGGCCTCTCAAAGAGAAATTTTCATTAAATTTTGTTTTTACTTGAGCCTTGAGGGCCCCGGGGCCTCTCAAAGGGAAATTTTCATTAAATTTTCTTTTTTTTATCTAAATTTTTCCATTTTTACTTGAGCCCTGAGGGCCCCGGGGCCTCTCAAAGGGAAATTTTCATTAAATTTTGTTTTTACTTGAGCCCTGAAGCCCCCGGGGCCTCTCAAAGGGAAATTTTTATTAAATTTTGTTTTTTTTATCTAAATTTTCCCATTTTTACTTGAGCCCTAAGGGCCCCGGGGCCTCTCAAAGGGAAATTTTCATTAAATTTTCTTTTTTCATCTAAATTTTCCCATTTTTACTTGAGCCCTGAGGGCCCCGGGGCCTCTCAAAGGGAAATTTTCATTAAATTTTTTTTTTTATAAATATATGGGGGCCTATGCCGGCTCGGGGCCTGGGGCGGACCGCCCCCCTCGCCCCCCCTCGGTACGCCACTGGTTAAACGTGGACGGTCACAATCAGTGAAGAGCAATATTAAAGCACCCCCATGAGATTATTTTGTTTATTTATTACATGTACATAAGGCTTATTTACCCCTCTTTGTACAAGGTTAACTGAGATTGAATTACTCATGTTATAATTTCATTGTTTTTTTGTTTTTTTAAGAAAAATTTTTAAAGGAAACTTCGGGTTCAAAAAAAAAATTCCAACAAATATTATCATCTTCATTTAAATTATATGAGAAATGTTTTGATCAGAATTCAGATGAGAAAAGGCATAGCGGGTGCATTAATAATTGCCCTCAGTGTATAATGAGTCTTCGGAAACTAGGATTCATCCTCAGCTGAGTTGTCATTTTGGGAATAATGTCATGTTTAATTTAGAAAAAAAATTATTTAAAGTGAATATTAAAGATATTAAGCACCAATATTAATTAAATGAATTAATCACCGGGGGTGAAGAGGAGGCTGGGTCTTTTAATACAGCAATAACAGATGAGCTCCGGTTAGGCACACCATCATGAACAACATCCTCTTTCTCTCCATGAGTCAAACAATTAACTTGGGCACCAAAAGGACTGCCATTTGAAAATATCTGGAATTAAAAAGAAAAAAATTTCCATTAGAAATAAAACCAAAGAATATTTCACTTTCTTCACTTAACTAATGAAGAAAAATATAAATTAGTAAAAAACAAGGTAAAAAGTATTATTCCACTTTGCCATTTCTGATAATCACAACACAAGGAGAAGCAAAGATTTTATTAGTTAATTTAAAAAATTAAATTACAATTATATATATAATATAAACTCACCTAAATAATGCAAGGCAGCTAAGAAGGACGAATAATAAGTTGAAATTATACTGGAATTCTGAAAAAAATAAAAGAAAATCACTTAATTAAAATTATGCAATTAAAATAGTTTAAAAAAAAGCTTATGATTGTTCTATCAAAATAAAATCACTCAAATATACAATATGATTGCAATAAAAACAATTTTACAAAAAATGACAAAATAATTAATGGACGAATGAATTTAATATTTGATAAATATTAATAATTTGAATGAGTATTTTGAAGTTATCTATTTGAAAATATTAAAAAAAAAAAAAATGTGAATGAAAAATGACAAGGGATAACATATTGCATACGATTTAAAACTACTGGAATTATTTTAATTAATGAATTATAAACAAAATAAATAAATATTTAAATGAATTATGGATATTTAAAGAGATTAAATATTAATAAAATGACAAAATAAAAAAATTAACAAAGGAGCACCTGTCACATGGTTAAACTGTCATTATCAAGAGTTTAAAATATTTATATTTTTTTTATATTAGTAAATATTAGTAATTAGTAATATTTATATAGAATTTAAACCGAAATAACATAATTTAAATGAATAAAATCTTAAAAAAATGCATTGACAAAAACAAAGGTTAACCTGTCATGACATTAGAGAGTTTAAAATAATTCCAATATTTTATATTTAAAAAAAATTAATCAAAAACACAATAAATAAATATTTAAATGAATTACTGACCTTCAATTATGAAATAGAAGAGATGAAATATAAATAATTCAATGTTAGGTTGCCTCTTGAATTGATAACATGCCAGCAAAAGTCAGAGACGGTCAAAGATGAAATACAGAGACGAGGCATTCGAAGCAAAAAATTATATTCTCTATTTGATTCAATCTCGGAGCTCCCTTGAACAAAAAAAAAAATACAAAATAATTAATAATTAAAACCAATGAAATGTATTAAAAATATTTTAATAGATAATTTAGATTTAAATTTTTTTTTTATATTAAAAATTATTATTTTTAGCCATATTTATTTAAAATTCAATCTCAAATAAATATTTAGTATTTAAATGTACTCCTTTTTTTTTTCAAACACTCCCACATTTTTCCATTCGGGCCCTCGGGCTTGGTGTAGGGGTTAGCGGCGGGGGTTCATTTTGTTTCAGTTGTGAAATTATCAATAGTTGTCAATGAGTTATAAAATACTACTAACAGTAAGAAAATAAATTATAATTAAAATATTTAAAATGGAGAAAAATATTTTAATACTTTTATTATAAATATATAATCATATAATAATATGAGTAATCGACGTTGGATTAAATTGGAAAAAAAAGGATGAATTTTCAAATGTTGGTCATTTACCGAACCTCTTATTCAAAACAAAATTTTGACTTTTTCTTTGTTAAAAAATCTATGGTTAAAAAAGGTGTTGTATAAATTAATATTTATATTGTATATTTGTATTAAATTATATATTATATATATATATATTAATATATGATTAAATAAAATGTCCCATGGAAGAGAGATCGTAACACTTCAATTTGGACATTATTCGAATTTTGTTGGAGCTCACTGGTGGAATATTCAAGTAGGGATATATAAATTTATAATATTAATTATTTTCCTTCTAATTAAATTAAATTATTAAGATTTACACATTATAATTAATCACTTTTTGCAGGAATCAAGTTTTGTTTATGATTCATCTTCTCCTTCAGAAATTAATCATGATGTTCTCTTTCGGGAAGGACTCAATCACAAGGTAAACATACATAAATAGATTTTTATTGAAGGGCTAGAACTCCATTAGCCCAATATAGAGATTAAGATTATATAAAATATACAATTTCTCACCTTAGCCGTAAACAATTTTTCTTCTTTTTTTCTATTTGATATCAAAATATATTAGGACAGTGGAGATGTCACCCAAAGTACATTGGTGATTAATAAAAATCCAGAATAAGACTCTTCCAATAGTGAATATATTGTAAAGGGAAGAGAAAGAAATTCATCATAAAATACTTATTCTCATTTAAAATAAAAAAAATCCATGTTCTGAAGATGGCCTTAAAGAGGACCGAAACGTCAGCTCTGAGGGGAAATAAATGAAATTATGCTTAGCTGCAGGGCCGGAACTAGGAGATTTTAAGGAGCAAAATTTAATTTGCCGCCCCTTCTTTAAAATTTTCTATACAAAATTGATATCATTTTACCTTTTTTTTAGAAAATCTTTCTTTAATTGCCGCCCCCTGATATCTGCCGCCTTGGGCACATGCCCCCAAATTATACAATCAGCTATAAAAAATTAATTTCTTTATAGAAGAATAATTTTATACTATCTTATATATATATATATGTTAACTCCCTAGGATAGTAGTTAATGATTTGTAGATAGATTTTGATAGGGCAGGTTCAGCCAAATAAAAAGCCTTTATATGCTTCTCGACTCCGGAGACGTTTCGAGACATTAAAAATATCTCGAAACGTCTCCGGAGTCGAGAAGCATATAAAGGCTTTTTATTTGGCTGAACCTGCCCTATCAAAATCTATTACATTCACAGCCACCAAATCTTATTTATTTTTATGTTAATGATTTGTATATATATATCCTTATCTTTATGCAGGGTGAAGTCACTTTTACGCCTCGATGCATTCTTGTCGATTTGAAAGGCAGTCTTAAGCATTTATCAACAAGAGGAGACCTTTATGAAGAACCTTCAACGAGTAAAGACCAAATCCTATGGCATGAAAATAAGGTTCACATTTTTTTCTCCAATTTTAAAATATTTAAAAACATATTTTTTTTACATTTTGTTATTTTAGGTGGAATTAATAGAAGACGAAAAAGAAGAAAAAAGTAAATATATATCAGAATTAGATAATCCGAATCCTCAAAATAGAGGTATGTGATCTGATTATATTTCTAATATTTTTTTACTATAACACAAAGTAGTAAGGTGTCTGTTAAATTTAACACAGCTAGGACTTTTATCCTATATAAATTCACAAGTTTTCCAGACCACCTTTCATTATTGTTAAAAAAAAATTAATTTTAGAAGGTTCAATCTTGATTCATTGTTTTTTGATGATGAAATAAATAAATTGCAATTATATATTTTATTATTTTCTAGTGGAAAATGAAGATCTTGACCCAGATATTAAAGTTTGGCCCGATTTTTTAAAAACTCGTTTTCATCCTCGAACCGTAAACATTTCTAATGCATTCCAACATGAAGATGAAACGAAACCGTTCGACTCTTATCATTTTGGTCATTCTTTATGGAATGAAAATTCATTAGGAGAAGAGTTGGTTGATAGAATTAGACAATATGCTGAGGAATGTGACAACATGCAGGTACGTATTTATTTATTCATTTTTTTTAAGAACCTAATTAATTTTCAAAATTTGTTTTCAGGGTTTCCATATTTTAGCAGATAGTTTGGATGGATTTTCAGGTCTCTCAGTCGCTTGTTTGCAACATTTAGCTGATGAATATGCAAATAAACCACGTCTAGTATTCAGTTTAGCGAAAGCTGAGATACCTAATCAAACGCCTCTTCAGAGTTGTGTTCAATCAATCAATCAAGCCTTCTTCTTTTCTGATTTAGGCGAATATGCATCACTTTTTGTTCCTCTTAGTCTGGCATCAAATAATTGGAGAAATTTAAGCGAACCTCGAAAATTTCCAGGATTAAATTATAAAGTAAATATTTCATATAATCAGGAGAAATAAAATAGCAAAAATCTTCAGGAATCGCCTATATATATATATATAAATAATATATATATATATAAACATTTTTCACACAGTTTTGATAAAGTTTAAAATTTTAATACTTCACTTAATACTTAATGAGGGATTTCCGTCTGGGCTAAATCAAACTTTAGTTTATTTACTCAAGGATAAGGATGGTTTTAATAAGTCAACTTTTTCATTGTTAGAAATTTTTTGCGTTACGAGGAAGTATTTACCGGTAAATAATTGTGACAACTTTGTGACTTTATATTGTTTTTCTTTTTTCCAGCCTTATCTAAATTACCATACCAGCAGTATTTTAGCAGTAGCTTTAGATACAATATCACTTCAATATCGACTACGATCATCGCCTGAAAGTTTAAATGAACTCTGTCATGTATATTCTCGTTTGGGTCGACGTGCAATCGCCGGAAGCCTTCAATTTCCATTTCCACTCAATGACAATTCTTTACTCAATGTATTAGAAAATTGGGAAGGACCATATTGGCAAAGTCTTACGCCAAACTGCCAACTTGACGACGAAGCCAAAATGTGGATACAATCAATAGTTTTAAGAGGAATTCCGCCAAATAAACTCAGAAAGTAAGAAAGAAAAATAATAAGTGAATCAGATTTAAACAGACCACTACAACATTAATTTTAAGACCATAATTTGCACCATAAATTCAATTCCTACTTCGGAAAATGGTCCCAAGAAAATAAATTTGATTCATCCACGAATAAAAAATAAAATTAATTTACCTGTAAAAATTTTGATTTTTTCCTCTTTTTTTGTTACAGTCCGACACAACGAAAAGAATCGAATGCTTCTACTAATAATTATGCTTATACTTGTTCTACAGTCAAAGAAATGTATACTTGGTTTATGGCTTGTTCGTTTAATTACGCTGCCTCGAATGTTTCCACGTTCCCAGATCCACTTAAATTAGAAAGACCTTTTCCAAAAATTATTGTTCCCACTGAAAATAAATCAATAACTACTGGTAAGATGAAATTTAAATAAAATGTATAACTTAATAATTTTAAAATTACTTGATTATTCTATTTTCAGATAAAGGAAATTATCCAGTAATGGCCGGATTACACAGCTCCAGGGAAATTGGTAATATGTTAGAAAATCTTCATGAAACCGTGAGCAAATTTACAATACGTAAATTTAAACAATTTTCTACAAATGGAATTGAAGAGAGCCAATATAAAGAAAGTCTTGATCACTTATTAGAACTTAGTGATTGCTATAATGAAAGTTTCGATTGATATTTTTGTATTTATTATTATTATTATTTTAAAAAAAATATATTTTTTATTTTATTCTTTCTTGTTTTTAATATTTTACGCAAATTCTTTTTCCAATTTTTTCCAATCGTACTTCATTTCTTGCAATTGCTCATCTGTGAGTGGTTTAAGAGGAGGTCGAGGTTTTCCACAATCAATTGGGGAAATTAGATTCATTGCTGCTTTCATTGTAGGCACCCAGCCTCCTAAAAATAAAGTAAATAGTTTAAGTGAATATAATACTGTATATATATATATAGTATAAATAATGAAATTAATTTTTTGGCTTTTCTAGTTAATCTAAGTAAGTGTAAGTTATATAATAAATTTGTTAAATTGTTTATTAATTTATAAAAAAGACTAACTAGTTGTTGTTTCTTGATGGCTGGATATTATATTTATGAGGATTTGGTTTATGGGCAGTCAAGGCGAAAAATAAAATAAAAGTCAATATTTTGTCTACGTTTTGAGTGCCAATCGCACTCTTTATTAGGATAAAAATTTATGTCAAATTGTCATGTTAAGTGACATGGCAGTGTAGCAACGTTTTAACCAATTTATATTCTCTTGAAAAAACTTTCTTTACTGTTTGGTCATTCGACCTCCAAACAGTAAAGAGGTCGAATCATCTCCAAAGAGTAAAGAGAATTTTCCAAGAATATAAATTGGTTAAAACGTTGCAACACTGCCATGTCCACCAACCTAACAATTTGACAAATTTTTGTCCTGATGAAGAGTGCGATCGGCACTCGAAACATCGACGAAATATAGACTATTTTATTTTTTGACTTGGCTGCACATATGTAGTGGCGTAAGATGTAACGTCACTCCATTTGAAGTCATTTCTAAATATGAAAAATATTTTAAAGTAAAAATTAAAAATAAAGAAAAAATGATATCAATATATCGTCTGCATTTATTTCGACGGATGATTTTCTTCTCTCGAACGTTCAACTACAAGATTCGTCGGTAATTAAAATCTTCAACGCAAATTTCGGTAGCAACTAGATCAGGAAGACGCGTCAAGTTTCCGGATCCGGTTTTAACTGAAGGGAGCAGGGAGGAGTGATGTATTGACGCAAAATGTGACGTCAAGCTATGTTTCCATAGACTTGTTAAAAAAACAATATAAATATTGTTATTATTATATTTGTATTAAAGAATCAAGTCGCCCCCGGGCTTGGAGTAGTTGGTAGCGTGCCTACCTTCTATACCGAACGTCGCGGGTTCAGACCCCAGGCAGTCCGATGATTTTATTTAAGCCATTTGAATACCAAATGGCTTGAATAAGAATGCCTGGACCGCAATATATATATATTCATAATAACGGATATCGTAAAAAGTCTTAAATGGCCTAAGTTGCCGATAAGACTGTGTATGTGAGTGTGAATGGGAAAAAAAAGTTTGAGTGTTTAAAATACAATAAAATAAATTTGGCTTCAATTTACAAAGAATTATTTTGAATATTTCATCGCTTAACATATACCACATCCTCATATAATAGACTAATATCATTAATATAAAACAAATTTCATTTTAATTAACTCAAATAATTTTACTCACCGTTTTTGGTGAGAGCTCGAATGGCCCTGTTAAGTTTTAGCTGTTCCTCCCTGGCTAAAGCGATATTCCCTTCTCGAATAAGACGCAACATTTCATGACTCGGTTGTGGTAACATATTAAGTGTTGTCGCTATCGCTGAATCCCAGCCCAGAGTAAATGCACCAGCCAATACCTAAAAAAAAAAAACAGATAAAATCAGTATCATTTTAAAATAACTAATCTAGATTTCTTTATATAAAACCAACCAACTGGTCTTATTTATTTTTTGACTCTTGTTAGCTTGACACATTTTCCGTCTCACTCTTCTAAGAATCTTTTTCTAAATGAATGGAGATAATTGAAGAATTCATACATCCATTATATATATATATATATATATTTATACTTTCAATCAAATTCTTGTTTTGTTTCTCTTATACTCTTATAGGATACAACGGTCATTTAGAGATTACAATTTTTCTTGTATATATTTAAATATTGAAATATCAATAAGTGGTCAATATTCTTTTTTCTCGAAACAAACTATTCGCAATGAAGAAAACACTTTTAAATTTGTTGGACGAATCGAGGGTTAGAGAAATACCTCTTAAATTTTCGCAAATGTAGATATATCTATTTAGATAATTCTTACCATATCGCATCCGAGAAATAGACTTAAATCCTTATCAACTTGTAAACAATTCATGCCTTCTTCTAAATTTGTATGTGTATATTTCATTCCAGCAAAAGTTGGAATTTCAGTTTTTGCTAACTTTAGAAATTCACTGACATTTACTAGAAAAAAAATCAATTTATTAATTTTAAGTTAAAAATAATAATAATATCGTACTTACTATCTACTCCAGTAAACATAGGAATATGATAATAGAGCAGAGGCGTTTTTGGAGCAGCCTTTCCAACAATTTTTAGATAATCCACAAGATCTGAAGCTGTTTTTGGTTTGAAATATAATTCAGGAAGACATAGTAAACCAGCTGCACCGTGAGATTCTGCATGCCGAGACTAAAAAAAATAAATAAGTTCTTGAATTGTATTATAATAAATTAATAGTAATAAATATTAACCAATTCGAGAACATCTGGAAGCGGTGCTCCTCCCACTTGAACCATTACAACTTGATTTGTATTTCGAGCCGCTGAAAGCCACGCTTCGGCTGAGGCTTTACGTTCCGCTACGGTCATCGAAGACCCTTCGCCACTTGTACCATTGACTAAATTAAAAGAAACATTTGGACATTTTAAAGATATCTAAAAGTTTAAGAAAGGATATACCAAGTAACGTAATTTTATAGATGAGAATTCCAACTTCTTTTATAAAAACTATTAAATCATCTTTTAGAGTGTAAAGCTTTAATATTGACTCTCGGCCGAACATAAGGCTGCATAGTAGAGAACACAGACATGCTTGATTTAGAATATAAACAATCAACCTCTTCCGATATCTCAGAGACAACTCCAATTCTCTGAGATTTCCATAGACCAGCAAGACTGCGACCCCGAAAATAACTCATCTTCTTTAATTTCAATTCTTTTTTTTAAATTCAAAAGCTTCAGTGTCAATTTGGGGGATAGTATATAGTTTTATTATTGTGTATATTTAGATGGTTGGGGCGAAAAAATATTCGTTGTGGGCCGCAGGCGGTCCGCGCATTTGGTAACCCTTGTTAATATATATATATCGTCAGGGGCGTATATAGAAATTTTTTCGGGGGGGGGGGCCCGAACTCAAAAAATTTTTCTGCGGAAAATTTTTTTTTTTAAGAAACTATATTTTTTTTCACATGAAACTTTTTGCGGAACATTTTTTCTATTGCGGAACCAATGTTGTCCATCCTGCGGAAAAATTTGTTGCGCTGATGTCTGTATATCCCTATATATGTATATGTGTTTGGAAAATTTCGGGGGGGGGCCGGGCCCCCCCCTTATATACGCCCCTGTATATTGTTATACAAATTAAACTTTCTCTAATATATCTAAATTAAGAAATCAGGCATTAATAAAATGAGTGTGTTGAAGTTAATATTTAATGCAAAAATAAGTTGGAAAAAACCATCAATGCATTATATTTTGAACTGGAGTTAAGCCAGCTAAAAAATATATGCAAAAGTACAGGACAGGAGTTATATTATTCGATGTTTTATCTCGTAATAAATGCTTATCAAAAATATCTTGATAAAAATAAAAAATGATATTTAAACAAGATGTGATTTCACCTTTTGTTATCTTTTAACCTTGGGAAATGGAAAAATTTAAATATTATGGAATTTATTATCTAAGAATAAATAAATATTTATATCTAATTTTAGAAGGAATTTAAAAAATTGTATATAAGCTTATATGTATATATGCTAGAAGCAGGGGCGTATATAAGAGGGGGCCTGTCCACCCCCCCCCCACCCCCGAAATTGCTCAAATCTATATTCATGTATACGGGTATATGGCTAATATCGATATTTTTGTTTAAAAAAGTGCCTCGCATAAATAAAAAAAAAAAAAAAAAAAAAATTAAATATTATTAATAAATATAGACCTAAGAATTTTTTTAATAAAACTTTTGTCTTTGAGAGGGCAGGTGAAAACCGAAAAATTTGGATTAAAAAAAAAAATTTGCCTTTGAAAAGAGGGTCTGGGCCCCACGGGGCTCAGGTATATCCAGTATTTTAAAAATATGTTTGTATAAGGGGGGGTGATATTTAAAAATGAGATCGGGATCCCCTTCCGAAAAAAATTTTTATATACGCCCCTGACTGGAAGGCTTGCGCACCCGAGTAAAAATGATCGAGGGACACACACGCCCGCAGCAGGTCTGCATAGTGAACCTTGAGGGACATACAGGTCCACACCAGGTAGACACACGCCCGCACCAGGGACACACATTTTTCTTCTAGTCACTTTCGATCTACTGTGTGTGTTCCTGGTGCGGGCGTGTGTATCCCTGGTGTGGACGTGTACGGTAAATCTCTCGTGGGTCCCTAAAGGTTCACTGTGCAGACCTGCTGCGGGCGTGTTTATCCCTAGATCATTTTTACTCGGACAACTGGGTGTATGTGAAAATAAATTTTTATTAATGGTTGTCAGGATTTATTTGACGTTTCAACAAACAAACAATCTCAGAGATAAATCAAATCTTCTGAGATAAACATTGATCAGCAAGATTGAATAGAACGAGTCGAAACAACAAACGCAACTTTACCCACATTATATATAATTAGAGATCAAATTTTCTCCCTTTTTAATTTGTTTTAAACTCATCTCAAAAAAAAAAAAAAAAAAAAAAAAATTAATCCTTTATAATCTCAAAATAAAAAACCTAAATTTTCTTTCAATTATAAACAGTGGGTAACCAGGGGGGGAGGGGGGCTCGAGCCCCCCGCCCCAGGCCATCGAGGCCTTGGCGCCCCCCGAAACCGGCATAGGCGCCCTACGGCCTCTAAGATATAGCCCAGCGAATGTGATTTTATTATCATATTCTTTTCTACCATTGTCTTAAAAAATTGATTGTTTTCTTTTAAAATTATATTACAACTTGAATTCTACTATTTTAAATGAATTTAATTCGAAAAATAATAAATAATGTATATAGAGGCTTTATAATTAAAATTTTTTTATTTTGCTATATATAAGCCTTAATTTGATGTTTTAAGGCTGTGGAGATTTACTCAGGATTCGTATAAGCCTTAATATTTAATTTTTTGGAATTCAAAACTTTTTTAAGCATGAAGGAATTGAGCTATGAGACTGAAATGTTATATTTAAGTTAAACACCCCCGGGACCGTGAAAATAAGCTTTTAATCAAAATCGGCCAACAAGTACTAGTATTTTACTGATGTAGTTTTTCAGTTTTTTTCGATTTTCTCAAAATGAAAGGGCTTTTACCATTCTTCAGGCCCCCCCTAGCGCGGAATTTTTTCAAATCCGCCCATTCCCGCCCGAGATTTAGTGAATGAATGAACGAATGTCTAGCAATTTTTAAATAAAATTTCATTTGCATGCCCGTCGAAATAAAATACTCTATTTTAAAAGTTTTTATTCTTTGATATTTTCCCGAAAACTGAATAGTTTTTGAAATAATCACAGAAAAAACGACATTTTTCGTAAAAGCAAAGAAAAATCAGAGGCGTACCGAGGCAGTTGGGGGCCTGGGGCGGAACTAGAAGAGGGGGCCTTATATTGAATTTTTTTTTTGGGGGGGGTGGTCATCTTTTAATATCCCTCTCCTCCATACACAAAAACATTTTTAAAATACCGTATATCCCTGAACCCCAAGGGGTAATTTTCATTAAATTTTCTTTTTTTATCTAAATTTTCCCATTTTTACTTGAGCCCCAAGGGCCCCGGGGCCTCTCAAAGAGAAATTTTCATTACATTTTGTTTTTACTTGAGCCCCAAGGACCCCGAGGCCTTTCAAAGAGAAATTTTATTAAATTTTCTTTTTTTTATCTAAATTTTTCCATTTTTACTTGAGCCCTGAGGGTCTCGGGGCCTCTCAAAGGGAAATTTTTATTAAATTTTCTTTTTTTTTATCTAAATTTTCCCATTTTTACTTGAGCCCTGAGGGTCTCGGGGACCTCTCAAAGGGAAATTTTTATTAAATTTTCTTTTTTTATAAATATATGGGGGCCTATGCCGGCTCGGGGCCTGGGGCGGCCGCCCCCTCGGTACGCCACTGAGAAAAATCAAAACAAAATCATACAGGGGTCATAAAAAACATAAATATAAACAAATTCGCTGAGAAAATTACTGGATGTAAGAAATTTGCCCGCCGAAGGCGGCAATTGCTCGCCGAAGGCGAGAGGGGTCCAGGGGGCGGAGCCCCTGAAAATCGGCGCCCTAGTTGAGCTTCGCCCCCCCGCCCTCAAAGGCTGGTTACGCCGCTGATTATAAATACATTTATTTAAAAAAAATTTTAATCTATTTAAATAAATGATATTTTAATGATGAATACCTAAAACACCAGTTACGTTGAGCTTTACAAGAAATTCAGCATATTTTGGAATGATTTTAAGATTCAATGATTGTACACTGAAAAAAAAAAAAAATATTTTCAATGTATTAATTAAATTATAATCAAATCAAAGTAATATTATTAATTTACCTATCATTATTAAATGGTGTCAAGACCGGGGCCATCAATCCATTAAACGAAAACTTCTATAAAAAATAAATAAAAAAATGTTTATAATAGTTGAAAAAAATTGATCAAGTTAAAATGACACTTACCATTTTGAAAGTGTTTTAATAATATGATATATGATGAGGGAATTTATATATAGATAATGATAAAAGAGGGGACGAGGAGAAGTGTGGAGGGAGTTATTATATTATCTGAAAATTGTTCGATTATATAACAAAGAAACAAATGCCGTGATTTTGCTGGCAATCCAAATTTTCAATATGGGTTTTTTAATACATCGTAAAATTTGATAAACAATGTGAATGCTTTGTACATTGTGGTTTTGGTGACCATTTTTTTTTATTTTATATAATTAAATTATTTCTTTTTTTTATTTACTCATCTTCCTCTTCTCTTTGGGCATTTATATTCATCACAAAGTTATGATGTTATAAATTCCGTTAATTATCATGCTACAAAAATTGATTTAATAGAAAATACAATAAGGGAAAAAAAAATAATACAAATATTTAAAACTAATATTGTATCATATTATTATTTAAGTTATTTCGACTGATCATCCGACTTACAAAATAACTCTATAGCCTAGACATATAATACACATTAGATAATAGATAGATCATAGTAGAACACTATTAGATTCACACTACAACTTTGTATCCAGAATCGTACATACATGGATCGTGCAAAAAGCCAAGAATTCAATATTACAAAATTCTCCTCTATTTTTAATAATATTTCTAGGATTTCTGGAAATTAATTAACAAAATTAAAAAAATTCTATTTAAACCCTCAGAGAATTGCAAAGAATTTTATAAAATTGTTTTTTTTTTTAATAATTTAACCAACGGCACCATTTTTTATTTATTTATATATTTATAATTTTATTTATTTTCATTCGGGGAGGGAAATATATTGAAATTGATTTTGAAAGGGTGCCGTCCAAACGCCCCTTTTTTTTTAATTATAGGTTGTCGAGAATAAAAAATAATTAATCTGTTTTTTAACAATTTACTTTAATAGGCAGCTCCAAAAAAATACAAATGTAAATTAATTAGAGCTAAAATATTAAAAAAATGATTGATCTTTGTTCTTTAAAACAACAAAGTTCCTCTTCCGCAAACGGATCCACCCTTTCTTTAAATAAAAAATCATATAAAAACAAATTAAAAAAAAAATATGTCATTTTTATATAATTATAATAATAATAATAATCCGTTTGATTTGAGCAAATGGCACAACATTGCAAGAACAGATTTACAAAAAAAAAATAGTGTTTAAATTAGAGAAAATAAAATAAGTTTTTTATTTCACTTAGGAAATTAATGTCGAGCAATGGGTGAAATTTGCACAAAAATTGTCTTTAAAAGAGAAGGGGGCGAGGCGTTAAGCGGGAAGAGATTATATAAACATATTATATATATATATTTATATAAATTTAAATAGAGGAGGGGTGCACTAATAATTGGCACCCACTAGTAAATGGGAGGGGCGCTTGTTGGCCAAAAGGAGTCTTGCATATTTTTCTGATGTAGGTCGATTAATTTGCCGCCCAGTAGGAAGGTCCGTAGCCCTGCTTTGCCGCCGATTTATTCGGCTGTGAGGATGCCTGCGATCGTTGACTCGAGCTTGTTCCTGATTCCTTTATAATAGAACAAAAAACAGCAGACTGTCAATTTCATTGTTGATTTTTATACAAAAGAATATAAAAATTTCAAAGTTCTCGGGTCTTGGTGTCTTGGTTATAATGTTGGCAATTTGTACAGTGGGGGCCACAAGTGCCTGATCTGATTGAGAGTGGAGCTGAGCTTAGTCAACCAAAATATTTTTAAAATAAATTAATCTTTTAGTATGCTGGGACAAAATTTTCTCCATAACCTTAAATAAATATTTTTTTTTAATGCAACTGAAGGAGAAACTACTTTTAAGATAACAAGCTAAGCATTTTGGTTGCCTAAGCTCAAAGCTTCACTTTCGAACGTATCAGGCATGTGGCGCTCACTGCACTAAGTGTCGTGGGTTCGCATCCTGTCCCATGGCACAAAAAATTAGTTTGATAGATGCCGAAAAAGACCTTGAGGGATGTGTCTTGAAAAACCGTTAATAGCCGATTGAGAAGCTGGTTACTCTAGGCGGCAAGAGATGGCGTTACTTTTGCCCAAGCATTTTAGTCTATTTCATTTGAAGCAAATTAATTAAAGGTAAAAAATTAATTATTTTTTAACACAATGATTACAAATTTAATTATATAGTCCGAATTTATTTAAATTATCTTTTATTTAATGTGATCAATCTAAAAAAAATTTTTTTTTTTTTTTTTTTGAAAATCAAAAAAATGGCTTATATTATTCTTGTAGATATTTTAAATAGTTTTAATTTAAAAAAAAAATTTAAGGTCGATAGCTTCAAAATTGTAGTAGCTGGAAACTCAAAATTAACACCACGAGACGCGCACTTTAAAACGAATTAAAAAAAAAAAACATCAATCAATTTTATTTGCCAATAATTTGCTCAACAAATACATTCATTTATTAACACCACGCGTTAATCGGAAAAAGTAAAAATAAAAAGCAACTGATTTCAATTCAATTATTTTATTTTGTGTGAAGGTGTATAAATATTCGATTGAATAAATAACAATATTGTCTCATTCATGTTTATAATAATAAAAAAGTTTAATGATTGAACCGAATTTATTATTTACTTTCTCATGATGTTAAATTAAATTAAATAACCGAGGCTTGGTGCAATGTTAGCACAGCGATGCCCCGGAAAGGGTGGTGATCCTGGGTTCGATTCCCGGGGGCCATGGGATGCTTGGCCTCACCAACAAAAAACATACTCACATTCTTGTTAATTAACAGAATTTAAAATAATCCAACCTAAAATCATATATCGTCGATACAAATGTTACCTATCGAATATCAGATTTGATTTCATATTCGATAGTTGACATTTGTATCGACGATACATTCATTTGTCTTCTTCATTGATATGAAAAATTAATAAGAGAAAGAGAGAAGAAAGTTTTATCTCAATCTGATTGATAAGTCAGTTGCGAAGGTGTGTTACCTGGAGTGGGGGCTGATGCATCAACGTTGTCAGAGTAGTTGAATGATGTTGTTGATGTGGAGCCGCCATCGTCGGGATGAACACATGGGGCGTATATGCGCCACTCGGAGCCGCCATCGCCGTCTGGCTTCCAGGCAAATTGAACGGTGGCGGAGTCCCGGAATGGAAGCCTTGCTTCTCATACGACTAATAAACAAATTGCAGAATAAAAATTTTAAAAAGAAATATTCATGTTATTAAATTATAAACAAATTATATTTAGTTCCGGGTTGACCAAGTTGGAGCTCGGTCATTTTTTTTTTTTTTTTTTATATAAATTTAGAAAAAACTAAAAAAGTACATCTGTAAGGTACTAGTACTCGAGTTTTCTCAAAGACGTAACTAGGGCAATTTATTTTGTAAGCCTATACGACAAATATTAAATATTTAAAATTTGAAAGTAATCGTTAAAGAGAATTTCTTAAAAATTGGAATAAAATAAAGAAGTTAATCAGAAAAGTACTAGTACTAGGTATGTTGAATATATCCCTCTGTTTCTGACGTGTACATGATGAAAGGTAAGATAATTAAATTTAAAATTAATTAAAACGTCAGATGCTTATTTTTTATAATAATTATTTAATCTCTTGGCGAGGCGAGAGAATAAATAGCCAAGAGATTAAATAATTATTATAAAAAATAAGCATCTGACGTTTTAGTTAATTTTAAATTTAATTATCTTACCTTTCATACTAGTACTAGGTCTACCGAAGTCGAAAACTAGCGCAATTTGTTTGCTATATCGGAAATATTTAAAATTTTAAAGAAAACGTTAAATGGAATTTCGAAAAAAATGGAAAAAATTAAAAAAAGTACATCAGTAAAATATTAGTACTCAAGGTTTCTCAAGGACGAGAACAAACGTAGTTCATTTTGAAGACCGCAATTAGCAAAGATTTAAAATTTGAAAGAAATCGTGAAAAATAATTTCAAGAAAATTGGAAAAAACTAAAAAAGTACACCAGAAAAGTACTAGTACGCGAGATTTCGCGAAGTCGAGACCTAGCGAAATTTATTTTCTATACCGGGAATAGGAAATTTTTAAAATTTTAAAGAAATCTATGAAGGGAATTTCGAGAAAAGTGGAAAAAACTTAAAAAGTACATCAATAAGTACCCGAATTTTCCCAAACACGAGACCTAGCATAATTGCATATTTGGACTGCAAATAGTATATATTTAAAATTTGAAAAAAATCATTTGAGCCGTTTTCGACAACTGATATGCTTACATATAAACAAACGTACATTGCTCGTTTAATAGTATAAGATAAGATATATTAGGATATAAATATAAATACTTACGTTCACCTTGCCTACAAGGGCTGCATGCTGTTTGCTATAGAGCATCGTAGCACTAAGAGGATCACTACTTGTGGAACCTGCAGCCGCTGCAGCGGCAGCCGCAGCTGCATTTGCCGCTACACCAGCGGCTGTACTTTTGCTCACACTCCCTGTGCCGGATACTGCATAACCACTTGCTGGCTTGACGTAGTCTTGACTCTGTGCTAAGCCATCATAGCCGCTACCATATCCACTGCCGTAGCCAGTACCGGGTTTCCCATATTGGGAATTGGATGTACTGTTTGTGGCCGGTTGCATTTGCTAAAAACAAAGAATAAAGAAATTATTAAAAAATTTTTAATCTTTTAAATAAAAGATTAATTTTTCAATCAAGAGCTTACTTTCATAAAGAATGGGAATTGATATTTAGGATTGTCAAATGCGCATGTAATCATGTCTATTCTACAGTTAATTATATCCAAGTTGAATTATTTTTTTCACACACACATACACACAGTCTTCGGCAACTCGGGCCTTATATGGGACATTTATATTAATATATATATTGGGGGTCCAGGCATTCTTATTCAAGCCATTTCGTATCCAAATAGCTTAAATAAATTCAACTGCCTGGGATCCGAACCCGCGACCCTTGGTATAGAAGGCCAGCACGCTAAACTCTACACCAAGAACCGAGGGCTAAGTTGAATTTAACTGAACTGCACTTGAATTATAGAGGAGTAAATATTAAAATTTAAAATCAAATTGAATAAAATGTAACCAAAACTTAACAAAGTAATCAAGATAAGGAATATTGGTGGATAAAGTGAATATTTTTATCAAAATCTTCTTAGTTAATTTTTTTTTTTTTTTTTTTTTTAAACATTCACACTTTTTTCTCATTCGCACACACACATTCACACAGTCTTTTCGGCAACTTAGGCCATTTAAGACTTTGACGATAACCGTTGTAATATATATTATCTATTGTGGGTTCAGGCATTTCTATTTAAGCCATCTGGTATCCAAATGGCTTAAATAAAATCATCGGACTGCCTGGGTCCGAACCCGCGACTTTGGCATAGGAGGTAGGCACGCTACCTACTATGCCACACCCGGGGCCTTAGTTAATTTAAGATACTAGATATTTGCAACATGTCTTCAACAAAGATAGGAGATATAATCGGACCCATTGTTACATCAGAAACAATAAATTGATCTTGATATATTAAGCAAGGTCTCTTAGATTAATATGAAAAGTAAGTCTATATTTCTCAGCCAAGTTGATCATTTTATCTCAAAGAAACTAGAGAAGGGAAGAGGGTATATTTATTCTTTTTTTTTTTTTTTTTTTTTTTTTTTATATATAATTTTCTACATCTTTCCTGAATGGGTCTTCTATATTAGTAAATAAATTATCTAAATAGCTTTTATTTTTTAATTTTTTTTTAAGGTCGGTTTCGTCATCTGAGGCCATTCAGACTTCGTCCCCATTTATTTAAATTGATTGGTATCCAATTCAATTGAAATAAATTTTCTCTCCTAGGACTGAATGCGTACACTTCACCTTTGAGACCAGAAGCCAATGCTCTAACTCAGAACCATAGGTCAACGTTCTCTAAATAGCTTGAAGATTGGGGTTAGCATTTTAAAGAAAGATGAGAGTGAGAGTAAAAGCAAGCCTAACTCACGGCCAGTTAGGGTAGGGAGAAAACAAGAAATCATCTCTGCAGGCAAAGGTAACGCCACTGTAGTAATGAACAGAGTGGATGATCAGGGAACCAGAATAATTGCTTAAGTAAACTTATAAACAATATAGTTGTTTAGGTTTGGTGATATGAACTTTAATAAAAGAATCTGATTTTGGGTTTAACTGTGGTTTATTTGTAAAAATTACAACGTTTCGGCTCTCATTCTGTGGTCTTCTTCAGGTACAATTCAGCTATGATTACAAAGATTGTTACATCTGTGACAATCTCATTTGAATTAGAATGAGATTGTCACATATCGTCGCTTGCAACATCTAGTGACGTATCTCAAAAAAATTAAAAATTGAGATACAACGGGTATGGCCGGCCGTGTCCTGGCGTCCTTTACATGAATCTGATTTCCATGTTTTTTCTTATCATTTAGGTTTTTTGGTTTTGCGTATCTACACATTTAATATAACAACACGAACTATAAACAGCTCTCCTGAAAAATGATAGAAATTGAGATACGTCACTAAGTGTTGCAAGGGACGATATGTAACAACCTTTGAAATCATAGCTGAATTGTACCTGAAGAAGATCACAGAATGAGAGTCGAAACGATGTAATTTTTACAAAAAACCACAGTTAAACAGAAAATCAAATTCTTTTATTAATGATAACAACTGTGAAAGCCTAAACTCCAAAATTCGATTGATACACGGTGAGGAAATTCTGAGAAAATGCAGACAATTTGATAATCTCCGTAGCAAAAAGGCAAACTTCCTTGACGTTTTTAAAACGATGCAGAGATATTGGACTGAGGATCAAGACCGTTATAAAGACGGAAAAGTCGAAGATTTTCATGAGAACTAGTCTTTGCTTCGAGAGATAAATTCAACATGTAAGATATACATACACTCTCAAACTTAGATGTAAGAATTATAAATTATATATAGAATAATTCAAATGAGATTGTCACAAATGTATCAACCTTTGTAATCTTAGCTGAATTGTACCTGAAGGTCACAGAATGAGTGGCCGAAACGTTGTAATCTTTACAAATAAACCACAGTTAAACCGAAAATCAAATTCTTTTATTAATGATAACAACTGTGAAAGCCTAAACTCCAAGTTATGAACTTTTTTTTTTTTAAATATTCATATTTTAGCACGCCAAAACGAAGGTCCGAATTCTTGTTTGTATTTCTTTCTTATTGACAGAATTTATATGTGATTGAATCAACAAAGTCGACTAAAGCCTTTTTTCTTCTCCGATTAACTCATTCAGCAGAATATAATTAGCCAGATTATTTAGTACTAAATTTGATGAAATTCAGGAGAACAGGAAACTTGCCTTCTCTCTCAAGTCTTGATCATTATTTTCTTCTTTAACTTTAATGTCTTCGTTAATAAGAGATTTTAAAGAATTGATTCTAAGGTCCGGTTTCTTAATCTGTAATTAAGTAGATGGCCTTTGGTTAACTTTATATTTATATTATAAAATAAGTTACTGAAGGGGGCTTCTTTATTACAAGGCCAAGGACCAGTTGATTAACTTTGGTGAAGAAACCGGCCTTAAGTTATACTATTTATATACAAAGAGTCTTATTTCCCTCAACACAAGAAAAAATTACGATTACAGAAAAATGTATGCATTTATCTTCTTCTTCTGTCCTCGCCATTATTAATCCCGCGGTGCATTTATATAATTAATAAACAGCCGAAAAAGATAGGTACCGCCGGGAGTCGAACCACGGATCTGCCAATTTAATTTGTACTTGGCATGTCTTGCAACTAGACCACAGTACCGCACACAGCTATTTGTATTTAATAGATTGCAAATTTTAGTCATCGGGAGAAATATCTCTTTATGAATTTAAATATTTATATTTTCTTCTTGAAATCAATTCGCGAACGAAAAAACTCTTAAACTGACCGAAGTTGTACTCGCTTTTCTTAAGAAACAAATATGATAAATTTCAGACAATTTTCTTTATCTTAGACTGAATGCACACCTATTGAGCAAAAAAGTTTTCGGAAAAAACGTTTTGCTCAATGCCAACGCCCAAAGAGTGAGCAAAACGCTCAATGGCAAAACATTTTCTTCAATGCCAATGCACACCGATTGAGTAGAAACGTTTTCGGACAAAACATTTTATCCAAAAGCAAAACGTTTTGCTCAATGCCAATGCATACTGATTGAGCAAAACGCTTAATGGCAAAACATTTTGTTCAATGATGACGAATCATGCTCAATTGTGTTTTGCCTCCTCGGTGTGCGTTGGTCCATAGAAAAACATTGAAAAAACAGTTTTAGTCAAAAACGTTTTGTCCGAAAACGTTTTTGCTCAATTGGTGTGCGTTCAGACTTACGCCAATTTGTTTTTAGTCAGTTCAATTACAATAATTTTTACACGAAGGTTATGTTAATAATAGAATAGATTATATATTTTATTATTTTTAATGGTAAAAATAATATAAAGCAAGTTTTCTAAAATAGAAAAATATATATTTACTTATGTAAAGTTTAAAAATTATCAAAACAATAAATTAGTTATTAAAAATATTTTAAAATTTTCTTAATTAATAAAAACATCCAGCAGCGATCCCAAACGAGAGGAGGGCCCGCTTTTGGGGTGATTCGAAGTAGGGACGCGCAAGTTCAATGGATTTAATTATAATATTAATTTTAAAAAAATCCGCCAAGCTAATTATTAGTATTATTTATGCAAAAAAGTTTTATATTTTTTTTGATGTATGAAATGGGCTGGGTGCCCCTCCCCCATGGGACAGCCACTGAAAACGTCTTAATTTTATAAAACAATAATCAATTTATATTTTCTTATCATTTTGATTTATCAGAATTTATTTTCAAACTTATAAATAAATTAATTAATTAATAAATACTTGTTCTGATTAGTTAAAATGATCAAGAAATAATTTTTTTTATAAAATTAAGAAATTTATTAGTTACATTTATAACAAGAATAATTTTAAAAAAATAAAGAAAAAGTAGATTATAAATCATATAAAGAGAATAATCAAGGTTTATTTACACATGTCATTTTAAAGCTCTAACTTTGTTATATAATCGAAAAGAGAGAAATCAAGATCAACTTCAAATTAAAAAAAAATTAGTTTTTAGAAAAGTATTGCTCTTTCAAGAAAAAAAAACAAAAAAGTAAGCTTGAAGGTTGAAATCAATCTGAAGAAGAAGTATTTTGTACCGGGTATATAGCAGGTGTGCCGTATTGGAAGCCTCCAGTTGGCACCATCCCGGCGCCGTAGAAATAGGCGTAGCCAGGTGGCAACGCCGCTGTCGGGTTCATCAACGGTTGCTGGTGCTGGGTCGCATTCTAAACAGTAGATAAATAAGTCAAGAACGAGTTTAGGATATAATTAGATGGCCAAGAAATCCGAAAATCAATCAAATCAGAAATTATTAGGTGAATGAATGATATATAAATACAGCTGTAGTTATTTTTTTAGTAGGGGAAAGTAGCCGATTATCGGATAGGCGCGGAAAAATCCCCACAGCACAGTATATGTTTCATATTTGGATCTTGTACTCTAATTTTATTTAATTTATACCTCATAAGGTATCGAAAACCGTTAGAAGACGATTCAGTACTGAGTTACTCTAGGCGGCAAGAGATAGCCTTAGTTTTTCCCATAGGAATACAAGGGATTTATTCCATTTCATTTGAAAGATTATAGTTAATTAATTAAGGGTAAAAAATTAATTATTTTTTTAACACAATGATTACTAATTTAATTGTCTATATGATATAGAGCGAACTTTTTGAAAATATCTTTTATTTAATGCGATTAATCTAAAAAAAAAATTTATTTTTTCGAAAAACAAAAAAAGGGCTTCTATAAGTTGTAGATATTTTAAATAGCTTTAATTTTAAAAAAATTTCAGGTCCATAGCTTCAAAATTGTGGCCACTGGAATCTCCCAAAAATAGCACCCGAGAGGCGAACCTTTTTTTTTTTTTTTTTTTTTTTTTTTTTTAAACACTCAATTCACACAGTCTTTTCGGCAACTTAGCCCATTTAAGACTTTTACGATAACCGTTATTTAATAATATATATTTATTTGGGGTCCAGGCATTCTTATTTAAGCCATTTGGAATCCAAATAGTTTAAATAAAATCATCAGACTGCCTGGGGTCCGAACCCGCGATGTTTGGTATACGAGATTAGCACGCTAACCTCTACACCAAACCCCGAGGGCACACGCGAACCTTTATAAACTTTTTTTTCAATTGCTTTTTCTCAAGTGTTGTTTTCATGACTTATTTCCCTATCCGATATTGGGGTACGCCATCATCTGATATTAGGAGCCCATTTTTCAAAAGTGTAAAAATGTAATTTTTTAAAAATAAAAAAAAAAATTAACGTGAATGAAATATTAATTCTAGTGAAAATTTCGAGAAGTAAGAAGAATATAAAAAGCTTTAAGAAAAAGTATGGAAAACTGGCATTATGACATACATATAATAATGGATCGACCAATGCAAAAGTTCATGGCTACTTTTTATAAGAATTTTGTAAATTAAACGCGGAAATAATTGCTCTTTTATTCAGTGTATATAATAATCGCGTTGAAGATAGCGACATTTCTAAATAGTATTCACCTAATCAGAAACCAAAATATCAGGTAAATAAATTAAATTAAATATGCTAGCTGCATTTCCTGTTCACTTAATTATAAATGACCAAAAAAGAATAAAAATCAGCAAAATATTATACGAATACTACCTAAAAGATATCCTCTGAAAAAAATGTTTTTTTTTTAAAGTGAAAATGATTTTATTTTTAATTTAAAAGAATTTATGAAATTATATACTGTCAAAAACAAAAAACTTTGATTCCGAAATATTCGTACTTGGATAAAAGAGGGTAGTGAAAGTGAAGGTCGATTAATTAAAAAAAATTTTTATGATCAAATTAAACTGGAGAGATCATGAGTGTCCGCCTTTCATAGAAATGAATCTCGAGGCACGCATTAAGGAAGACTTCCAAATTTTCATATAAAAAATTTTTGCAATTATTTTAAATATATGTAAGCTATAATATATATGTGTAAGTTATATTAGTTGTGGGCAGCGAATTTGACACTCTTGATCTTGATATGTGTTAATTTAACAAAAAAAACACTGATTTTTTCATTATAAAAAAAAGAATTAATCGAATACAGTAGTTGTTTGTGGCTGGGAATCGTAGTTGAGGGACGATAAGGAGAATAAAAACCAGCAACGTTTTCTCTCTCAGGACTCCAATTCCTATACAGGGGCCATCTTCAGTGCATATATGAATTTTATTTCCCCCCTCCTCCCCCTTGAGAGAGATTGTAAATTTGGTAAAAATATATTTGAGAAAACATTTGAGCGCATGAGCTTCGTGCCTGGACGTTCTCTCTCATAAAAAATTCATATATGCACTGAAGATGGCCCCTGTATAGGAGCCGAAATATTTGCAAATAAATTGGAGTCCTGAGAGAGAAAACGTTGCTGGTTTTTATTCTCCTTATCGTCCCTCAGAATTAATCGAATATTTCAAAATTTTTGTTTTTATTTTTTTTTTAATGGGTAAATTTGAATTAATGATTAAACCTTTTGCGAAAGAATTTATTGACACGCTTAGAGAAACACTCGGGTCCCCCATGTCATCACAATTAGTAACGTTTTGTCCCCCCTTCCCCCCCCCTAACGCGTTACGTAATATGTGGACGACCTCTCTAGTTATGCAAATGGTCTGAATTGTAGCCTTGATTTTTCATTATATTCGATTCGCAAAGGTTTAATTCAATTGGCAAGAAGGCGCTCATTTGGGTCAAAATATTGATATCAGAGGACAACTGTATTGAATCTTTTGTTCGACTTTAAGAAATTATTACGCGATAATAAAAAAAAATGAAAAAATAGTTTTAATAAAAAAACAATTTCTCCCGAGTGAATATTTTTTCAATTTTTTTGAAATAATATTTACTATTTTTTGCGATATATAGTCTCAAGAAGAAACAAAAGAAAAAATCAGTTTTTTTTTTCTTAAGTGAAATGAATAAATGAATGAAAATATATTCTAGTTGAAATTAAGTGTTCAGCTAGATGAAGCTGATCGACGTCGACGATGAAGTCACTCCTCGGCGTGTGTATGATGTTTACCTGTTGTGAGAGCGTTGAAGGTACCGGTGATGCGTTACTGTCAGCTCTGGTAAATCGGCCATCACTCATCGAATAAGCAACACTTGCCAAGCCGGCCTCTCGGCCAGTAGCCAGGCTCGTTGGCGCCTGGAAGGGTAAACCCACATCATAGTGGCCAGACGTCTGAGGAACAGATGGAAAACATGCAAGCAGAAAAAACAAAAGAAAAAAATCATCAATAAATACAGCCGACCCAACAGAAAATATTCAGGCGAGTGCAAGAAATTAAATTAAAAAATATATTTATGATAAATAAAATAAAATAAAAAAAAAGAGCTGTTCAAGCTATTTCAAGTTCAAAACTACAGAAGAACTAAAATCTAGATAGAGAAAGAGTTTAAAGAAATTTTTCCTCAATTTAATTAATATATATATACACACTGTCAGCAAAAAATAAAAATTATTTTAATTCTACTTGGATTTTTTTTCAAGAATATATTTTTCATCGATGCAGATAATATTTACGAAATAACCATCGCTTATATATCCCCCAGGAATTAAAAAAAATGATACGAAAGTCTGTGATTGCATCCTAGTTCGGAATACTATCAAGAAATTAGAAATTCTTTGTGATAATCCATAGGTTTATGCCCGCTAGTTTCTCTTTATTTGTAATCATATCGTTTTTTATTAAAAGTTTATATAAAATTTTATATAACTTATATTAAATTAGAAAAATACTTTAGATAATTTGTTTCAATTAAATTAATTATGAAATTCACTTTTGATTATTTTCTTGAACACAGGTTGAGATAGATGACAATATAAAATTTCATATACAACAACAACAACAACCTTCTGAAGTCAGTTTATAAAATTTTCTCTTTATGTTTGGAGTGAAAGAGGATGCAGAAAAAAAAAACAATTTTTTTAGTTAATAATAATTTGTACAGTTTAGAGAGTGTATACTATTTTATAAATACAATTTTTGAATTTCGTGTCATAGAAAATTTCTAATAAAGATTTTCATTTTCTTTTATAAAAACAAAGAACTAATCACAAGTAGAAAATGTATAGGCGGGACAATATTGTCCCTCACTATACATGAAGAAGAATGAGTGTTCGAAACGTTGTAATTTTTAAACCTCAGTTCAAACGAAAATTAAATTCTTTTATTACGTTATTAGAACGTTTCGGCAGGGATCCACCCTGCCATCTTCAGACTTCAAATACTATTAGTATATCGTTCCAATAAAGGGTGTTTATTATTATTTTTTTAAATAGAGGATCAATTATTGGCTGCATCCTCTTTCACTCTAAACATATTATCTACGACCACGACCTTATATTCAATTTTTACTTTAGCCCTTGAATTATACATTTTTTAAAGCAGACAGTGTATTTTCCTAACTACATATTATTTTCATTAACACCTAACAATAAATCTAAATAAAAGTATCTATTTTTTTATTATTAAATTATAATTAGGTTATATATATTTTGTAGTATTAGAAGAAAATTTTCACTATCCATAATCTATCTATATAAGAAAAAAAATATAAAGAATTAAAAAACAATGAAAAATTAAAAAAGTGATAAACTAAATAACAGATGAAATTTTGAATTTTCTTCAAAAATAAATTCTGTTATAAGTGACATGCAATCTACTTTCGTCATCAATTTTGACCTCCTTGTTTATTTAATATAAAGATTTCAAATTACCGACCGTCACTAAGATATTTATACGAATATTGCATTTTAAATATCTTATTGATGGATGGTTTATTAATGAAGAAATTAAATATTCAATATAAGAATAAAAAAAAATAAAGATAAATAGGGCTTTATTGGAACTTACCAAAATAAAAATTTATCTGCATTAATAGTAATAATTTTTTGCCATGAAAGGCTTTTATTAAAATTACTATTTGCAGTAAGTAGGAGTAAATGAGATGAACATCTCACGTATATGAAACTTAAAAAAACGACTTTGGATTTTACGATTTCTTAAAATTAGATGAATATATCGAATATATATATATATACATTTAAAAATTAAAAAAATAATTAAAATTAACTTTGAAAATTAAGTAAATTTTAAAAAATAAAAAAAAAAAAACGGGATTTTTTTTTTCAATTAATAAAAAAGTATTTCGGAATTATTTTCTTAATTTTTTTACTAATCTGAATTTTAAATTCTTAATATATATCAAAGAATTAAAAAAGGAGTAGAAGGATGTAGCCAAAAGAAAAAGTATCTATATTTTAAATTCTTATTCCAGGTCATCTTAAAAAATGTATTTATTCAGCTTTAATGGAGGGGAGAATTTTTATATAATAATATATCAATCATATCAATGGACGAGATTTTGTGAGTATCTCGTAGAGAGAATTTTCGAAGAAGTTTAAACAACTTAGCTCACTCTTTTCAACGTTTAAATTGTAAATATTTAGGCCGGCATAATTCTAGACATTTTCAGTTCAAAAATATGTTTTGAAAGAGGACTCGTGTCAGGCAAACAAAACGATTCGTGTGAATGTCCCCAGGTTATCTAGTATTTTTATAATAATGCTTAAAACAGATCCTCAGCCAAAAGATATTTGTCTACTGTGGGTGGCATGGCGTTATGCCGGCGAAAATATTTACAATTAGGTTTATTCCCCAAATGTTCTCCCTAATAATCTATATATATTATAATTTAATAAAAGAGAGTAAATGAAAGGAAATATTGTATATAAATTATTATAATGGCTGTGAGTATTAAATATAGTTGCGTGGAATGGAGTCAGCCAAGGAAAATGAAAAACAAAATTTATTCTGTCGACGTTTCGAGCGCCCGTCACGCTCTTCCTCGGGACAGTATAAGTATAATAATACTTGACACTTATACTGTCCCGAGGAAGAGCGTGACGGGTGCTCGAAACATCGACAGAATAAATTTTGTTTTTCATTTTCCTTGGCTGACTCCATTCCACGCAACTATATTGTATATAAATTTATGGCAAATTAAGGTCGAACGGTTGATGCCTTTTTCGACAGCATTTAGACATATTTGATCGTATTGACCCAATTAAAAATCGAAACTTAACGATGATATAGCCTTAATCTATGCTTGTCTGAACATTGATTGTTTAATAAGCAGAGTTTGAACACTTTTGAATATAATCGAATCCATTGTTAAAACACAAATTGTTTAAATTGGAGAATTTTCAGGAATAAGATCAAGTTAGTCTTTTCTATTTCTGATTTTCATCAGATCAGGATTAATTTATATAGAAACCGAAGGATAAGAAAATATTGTGATTTGTCAAAAACACAGTTAAGGCATAGACGTTTCGTTTCATCTCTTCTTGTTATATTAAAATTGGATTATTTTCACACGAGTAATTGGAACTTGTTGGCCTAAATAAATATAAAAAAAAAAATAAAATAACTGATATCCTGGGTATATATTTTTTCTGCTTTGTAAGACTGAGGGTAGAAAATATAAATTTTGATGAAACGGAATAAATAAGAATTTTATAAAAATACTTTTCTTTTATAGCTGTAGCATTCTTCTACACTTTATATTATTATCTTAAAAAGCAACATCACAAGGATAGCAAATTAGTGGATATTGATTAACTAGCGATGCATACAATTTTGAAAATAATTTAGAAAATAAATAAAAGGATTTTTTTATTACTTTAAAATAAAGTAGGCCTAAATTTATTACTATTATACAAATATATTGTAATTTTCTAAAAGCTTTTCTTGCGTGCATCCTTTCTAATGAAGCATTATTATCTTAATAAAAAAAATAATATACTTCCCAAATTTTGTTATTATTAGACATACTATACCTATGACATAATTTAAAGCGGAAAGGTAAAGAGTAGTTGTCGACTGAAGAGGGTACGAACCATGTGCGGTAACCGTTGCTGTTGGATTATCTGCAGTTCCTCGTAGGAGAACATGGGTTGCTGGAAATAGGGCATTCCTCCTTGGCCCATGATGTACTGATGGGTGCCGAGAATAGGAGGCACTCCTGCCGACAGAGTCAGGTGGTCAGTGGTGGTTGATGCTCCGTATGGCCATGCAGAGGAAGATGTGCTGCTTCGTCTGCTACCTGTCGAACTTGTCACTTTAGTACTAGTCGTGTTGACTGTTTGTGAACTACTTGCTGCTCCGGTCCCGCTGCTTCCGGTTCCGCTACCCGCTCCACTATTACCACCACCAGCACTGCCTGCTACTGCGCCACTTCCAGCCACACTGCCGCCGCTTGTCGCTGATGTTGCAATTGTGTTGTTTCCTAGGTTACTCGACGATGTTGTCGTATCAAACTAAAATATTAAAAAGAAAATTAGATTATCAAAAAAATTGTCTAAAATATTGTCTACAGTACAACCCCTCTTATCCAGCCTAGGATCAACCGGTCCTAGGATTGTCCGGCCTATCACATTAGTATAAATTAGTATAAATTTATCATACATTATTTCCATTACATAAGCCTATATATAAATTACTTTTTTGTATTTTAATTAAACTGTGCGGTACATATTGCAAAATATTCGTTCAAATGGTGAAAGGAGTTCCCGAGTTTGTTTACTCGCTTGCTTTCCAGTCTATTTTTCTACTAGATAGGCTTGACAACTCTTTAAACAAAAATGAGCGAGTCAGGCTGAACGCACACCAATAGAGCAAAACGTTTTGACCAAGAGCAAACCGTTTTGCTCGATGCCAACGCACACCGATCGAACAAAAACGTTTTCGGACAAAACGTTTTGTTCGATGATGTCGAATCAATTGTGTTTTGTCTCTTCGGTGTGTGTTCAGCCTTAGGAAAACGAAATAGTGGGATGAAAATGAATGAAATTTTTCACCGAAACCTCGGTTTTACCGGCCAAACGGGTATCCGGCCAGGGTCTCGGTCCCGACCAAGCCGATTAAGAGAACTTGCACTGTATATATAAATATTAAATTCCAATAAAGAAAGAGTGAATGCAGCTATTTTTATTTCGTTTATTAGGCATTTCAAGCCGATGTTTCTGTCAGATTTGCGACCATCCTCAGGGCTGAAGTACAAGATCTGCTATCCACCTCACACTAATTAAATTTCAAATTAAGCAAAGCAGCCAAAAATGAAGCCTCTGAATGCTTATTGAAAATTGAGACATTCTGGTCAAATTTATTGTCTTCTCATCAGTACAGGAGATAAAATAATTATGATAAAAAAAAATAGAAAAAGAAAATTCTACTTATGAGAGTGAGTGTGTAATGTGACATATGTAATTATAATTAACGAATTTTTATACCTGATTGTCCTTAGCCACTGTATTAAGAGCTGCTGATAACTTGACATGATTAGGAGCCGTTGTGGCTGCATAACTATTCTGATAAGGTACTTGGCTAGCAGCTGCATAACCCGCTCCTGCTCCTGCTGTATTGACAGAACCTCCTCCTGTAACTGTGGCTGCTGTAGGGTATGTGGTAGATTGATTTTGTTGAGGGAATGCCTGGCTTGAAGTGGCTGAGGAACCATATGCAGCTGCCGTCTGTCCGTATGCTGAAGCGGCATTACTACCCGCACTGGGATACGCCCCTGTAGCCACGGTTGCCGCATTACTCGCTGTTGAGGAATATGAGGAAGGATAGGCAGTCGTTGATGTCACCTAAAAGAAAAAGAAAAATAATAAATATCAAGAAAATCAAATGTGCATCTCATAGTGGTTTCGTTTCATTGAGAACCATATTCTAGTCCTAGAAATAATTTTGTTTTATCACAAATTTTATTTATATATATAAGAAATAATGAATATTTTTCCAAATATTACAATATTATGTTTATCGAGATCTTAAAAAGAATCTGCCAAACCTGAAAAAATCTATAATAAAAGTGATAATCTTACTTGATTGGAAGAATAGTTGGAGTTATAGCTAGATGCTGGTTGATAGGCAGCGGTGGGGGTTTTAGTCTGTGTGGCTTGATAGGTTTGATACGGCCCTGAAGCAGTTTGGGTGGAATAAGCACTTGCCAAACCGCTACTAGCATCAGTCTTATCGAGATCCCTAGACGAAGTGGCATAACCAGTTGCAGTCCCAACGGACGTTGCCGTTGAAGGTTGAGATTGCTTATGAGCTTCTGCCGCCAACATGGAATCAGTCAACTAAAATCCAAAAGATAATTACATTATGAAATATATGATCAAATTTAAAATTGACTTCAATAATGGAACCTTGAAATCATACCTTCTGAGCTTGTTGCCCCAAAGCTGTTGTCAGACTATTCTGAGCCTTCTGAGCATTCGATGCAGCTGCAGCAACAGCGGCAAATGCATCCAAACCAGAAACATCAGTTGCAGACACAGGAGGTACGGACGGACGAGGTGATGCCATTTGATCAAGGCCTGGATATTTACTAGATCCTGTTGCGGAAACAGTAGCCGATGTTGCAGTCACCTGCGCCGCTTGTACTTGTTGTTGTTGAGGTGGCTGTTGCACCTGTTGCTGTTGCTGTTGTTGAACAGTTGACGATGATACTGATTGTGGTTGCTGCTGTTGGGATTGAGGGGCCGTAGTTGAACCACTTAAAACAGGTTCTACCACGACTCCAGTATCAAACGGTACAGTGTCTGTACCAAATTCCAAAGCGCCAAATTGCACATCTAAATAACCAATCGAACTATTGATTGCATCTCCAGGCATCTCTACCGCAGTTGATGGAATCTGAAAATAAAAAAATAATTCAATTATTAGTTTTTAATCAGGATGTTTACAACATTTAACGATTAGGACAAAAATTTATACAAAACGCAATTAGGTTCGCTGTGGCCTCTGCAGCCGAAATTACTTTTTCAAAAAAAAAAAAAAAAACTGTATCATTTTTTACCCTTAATTGTTTAATTTATATATTTATTATTATAATCTCTCTTTACGTTTCGGTTCTGATTTGAACTTGCTTCAGAGCTATAATATAATTATCGTAATATAAAAAGTTCATAGTACAAATTTAACGTTAATTTTCTTTGTTTGTAACAATTAAATCAGCCATTATTAAGTAACAAACGCAATTTATAGCTGTGATGCTATTTTGGTAAGAGGGTAGAAAAATCAGAGAGGCGGTTAAAGTTTTTTCTTTATTTATTTCACACAGATGACGTTTCGGTTCCAGAGTGTTTCAGAGCTGGCGAAAAGTCATTATGAAAGTGTCACAGTGGATTTTAAACATTGTTGAACCAAACCTTTATATCATAAATATATACACAGTATGCAATGACCAGGTACATAAAACATTTTATTATGTAGGTTTAGTTCAATAATGTATAAAATCCACTGTGACACTTTCATAATGACTTTTTGCCAGCTCCAGAGATGGTTCAAACAAGGAACCGAAACGTCAGCTGTATGAAATATGTATTAAATAATAAATTAATAAATAAAGAAAAAACTTTAACTGCATTTATCATTTTTCTACCCTCTTGAGAAAAATTTATACCGGTACCTTAACTTTCATAATATAATAAAAGTTTGAAATTGTGTTCTATTTATTCAGGCAATTTTAGTATTTCATTTTAAAGTATCTGATTAACCAAGTTGAAAAGAACTCAGATTCGTAATGCCTCCTAATATTTAAATATTAGTACTAAACATAAACAAACATAACGTGTCAGTTGTGACAGTTTTAAGAAAAAAAGTAGTTCATTTATCAATATTTTGTTTATCAATAAAATTAAAAATATATTGTAATCACTCTTTCTTATTTATAATTTTCAAAGTTTATATATAGATTGGGTGTTTATTTTTATTAGATTAAATTTTTTAAAAACACAAAACAATTGCATTATCTTAAATGTTTTTACTAAACGCAGGAAATAATTATGGATTCATGATTCAATAAAATTTATTAAAAATCTTTCTTTCCCTTAGTTAGCCACCGATTTATTTAATAGTTGTGAATGTTTTGGTTATCTTTTCTGAATTAATTAATGGGAATGAATCTTAAATGCCAAAACCGACTGAGGATGATTTTTATTCAAGATGAATTTGAACTTTAATCGACAAATTATCAGGAATCGAAAAAAAAAAATTTATTTTTGTATTTATTACATAACATTATATTATATATAGGCATGTTATTGTTCGGAGGTTGGGGAATCAAACAAGTTCGCCCCCCCCCCTCCTAGGGATGGAAAAGGAGCTCGAAAAGTCGATTTTGGAATCGACTTGATATTTTCATTAATGGAATCGATTAATTATTTCTGAAAGTTAACTTTTCAACTTTCAAGTTGACTTTTTAAAAACTCTTTAACTCGTGCTTAGGAGATACTCAGTAAATTAAAATGATGAGCGAAGAGAGGATGTCAGCGGATGTTTTTTTGGCTGACATCCTCTCTTCCTTCATCATTTTAATCGCTGGACAGCCACTTCTATTATCAAGATACTCAGTAAATATTAAATATATTTATTTATAAGATTTATTAAGTATTTAAATATTTTATTAAATACAACACACAAATATTGTTCTCAACATTTTTATAAAAGAATATTCTATTCAGAAATTGCACATAATATTGCACCGATCATTACAATAAAATATGGAGACGAAATTCTTCATGAAATATGGAAGTTAAGTATCAAAGTAAAACATTAAAATATTAAAATTGAGGAATAAGAATGCCACATATCTTCATTAACCGATCTTAGAAAGCGTGTTGATTGGAGTGTTATGTGTAGGTTTTAAAAGAAAGATAAAAGTCAATCAATGAAAACGCTACAAACTATATTATCATCGGATACTAAGTATTGTAAGAAAAAAGTCGAAATCGTCCAGTGAGAATCGATTCTAAACAAAGAGTTTCAACTCTATTTAAAAAGTCGATTATTTTCAGTAAAAGATCGATTCTTGACTAAAGTCAGAGTCGACTTTTCCAACCCCCCCCCCTTCCGGAGGGGGGGGTAACACTTAATAAAAACTATTATCTTAAAATATAGCCTAAATATTTTTTTTTTTGTTCAATGACAAGGGTTTTAAAAAAGTCCTGTATTCTTATTAAAGATTCACCGTTAGGATTTCAGGCTGGGAAGACACAGCGTCTCATTCCATCCCTTCTTCACTTCACTCTTAGGAATGTCAATTTACCGTTTTAAAAATTTATATTTTTCCTAAATTTTAAATTTTTTTTTTTTTTTTCAATTCATTTGACATTTTCATATCCTGTTATTAAATAATAATTTTCCTCTTCATCTAGTTGGCAAAAATAAAGTTTATGCATACTCAGAATATGATTCATCCTGAATTTCTCTAATTTCAGCATAGCAATCAATTGAGAAAATGACGAATTGTCTTTGAATATTTCAGAACTTTTTAAAGAAATAATAAATAAAAATATCCTTCAGGCATGGGTGTACCCAGCGAGGGGAAGGGGGCAGCTGCCTCCCCCCCCCTAGAAGCAAGAAAACAAAAATTAAATATTTATAAAGTGATGAAACGAAACAAAATTAGGTAGGGCGATGGCGACGGGAATGATCCCCCCCCCCCCCCCCTTGGACGACCATGACCAGCCCCCCCCAAATCTAGGGGGGTCTAGATTTGATCCTGGGTACGCCCTTGCCTTCAGTTATTAATCAATTTATTTAATTCATTGTATAACAAAGAATGTTATGTTCTAATAAAAAAAAAATTAATAATTTTTATTTTTTTAATTATTAATTATAATTAAAAAATTTGTACCAAGAGTTTCCGGACTGATAATGCAATTGATTTACATCTCAGTAGGATATTCTTGGATTTATTCTACCAATGTTTTTGGAGAAATCAAATCATATATAGATTAGACTTCAACGAGACATTGGAAAAATCTCAACCTGGGCCGGATTCGAACCCGAGTTGAAAAGTTGGAAACTCAACACTCTAACGACTACACCACCGGCTTACATTAAAAAAGATGCTTTTAAAACCTTAAAAGCCAATTCTGACAGCTTTTTAAATAAAAAATCTTTTTTTTTCATATGCACTGCCTTCAAAATTTTAAGACCACTGTCTCAATTTAAGGAAAATGAAAAAAAAAACACAAACAATAATATTGGAAAATTAAATTTTTAATATAAAATTCTTAAAAAAAAAAAAAAAAAAACCCTAAATATATTTTTTATCAAAAATTCCTCCACACTTCTTGATGACTTTTTTCCATTCATGTCTGATATTCTTCCAATTATTATTTAAAATATTTCACATATCTTCTTTTGAAGTAGGACTTTTATTACGCACTTTTCTGCTGTTGATAATTTTCCCTGATACTTTTCAAAATTCCATATTTTCATGATAATTCCTCGTCCCATTAAATTCTCTGATAATTCCAGGTTTTTAAGGTTTTCCAGGTCTGAAACCCTGTTAATTTTATTACAATCGAGTGTGAAAAACAACAATGAAAATGCCATTCATTGACAAGAGCTATGGCCAAGGTGGTCTGAACTTCATGATGAAAGTCAGCAGTAAAAGTGAGGGGTGTTGCCTCTAGAATGGTGAGTGGTCGCCTCTGACAGATAGACAGAGTGCTGCTTAACGAGTATGCATGCTATTAAGAAGAGAGTTAAGGAGTGCTTGTGGAAGACCCTCCCACTCTTCCGCCAGAGCAGTTATTTTAGAAGATTAGTTAACTTTTCATACGTGGTCTTAAACTTTTGAACAGCAATGTATCTATTTTCTTAATTATTTTTAAATAGAAAATTCAAACTTAGCAAAGAAAAAATGCATTATTATTAATATTTGAGAAAGAAAACGCTAAATTTTTAATTTTTTTATTAGTTAATATTTCAATATTTCCAATTATTTCTCCCCCCTCTCTCTCCCTCCTCCTTATCCACCACCTACCACCACCAAAAAAAAAAAAGGTTGGATGGCGACGATGTTATTATTTAAACACCACTTAAGGAGAATTATTATTAATAAATCAAAGTCCCACATACATGCCAGGGAAAGGAATTACAATAAGCCAAATAGATAAAATTTTTAGCAATCTAGACATTAGGGGAAGCACAAAACTTTATTTTTTTTTCTTTAAATCTGATCCGATCTAGGATTTTCGATATGGATCCACCAGAGAGACCAGGGAAAAAAATAAAATACCTTAGACGGTGGAGGAACACGAGGCCTAAGAGTCTTTGAACGTTGCGGAGGCATTTGGACGGCGGAAGGCGCTGAAGAAGTGTCCACGACACTCGCAGAACTATCTCCAAGGACATGACTATGAGCCGCGTATGTAGAATTCGCCGAGTATGATGAAGTCGGGTATCCTAAGGTAGAAAAGAAAAATATATTAAATCTCATGATAAAAGTGGTCAATAAATATTTATTAAATGAATATTTAATCGAGATAAAATAACTGTACAATGACATCATCTAATTATTTCTGAGTTCTTTAAATAAATTAAATGAAAATTGAGATAAATTAAAATAACAAAAGAGAATTTTATCTCTTTTAGTGTTTGAAAAATAATTTTTTTTATTTATTTTTATTCCGATAAAAATACATTTCCAATGTTCTTCTGGCTATTTGAATTTTTATTTAAACATACATAACCAGTCAAGTGTTTCGTAAGAATTTAATAGCAAGACTCAGAATTAATAAAATTAACGAATCAAGTATTTAATGAATGATAGACTAAGTGTGAAAGAAACAGCATACAATTGCTCGCGTAAATTGCGCACCATTTTTACCATAATGATCTCTAAAAATTCTGGTGTGACTGGTCGCACAGCACACAATTTTCTCTTACCTTCGGTAATCAAAAGTTGTGTTGCTGCGCTTGTCACAAAAGATTTTATGTGTCGTCATATATTTAGTTTTCGACAGTACGGTACAATGAGGGACAATATTAAGTCCCACCTATGCGTTTTATACTTGTGATTATTTCATTGTTTTTATAAAAGAAAATGAAAATATTTATTGGAAATTTTCTATGAATCATGAAAGTTTCCATTAAAAAATATATAATATTTTTTTTAAAAACTATGAAATAATCAAAAGTAGAAAACGCATGGGTGGGACTTAATATTATCCCTCACTGTACATTCGATTTTCAAGATGTAAAATTTATAAGGGAAAATATTTATATTTTGTTGCCAAGGAGGTGGCTAACTTAAATATAAAATTTCAACTTCCTAGCTCTTTTCGTTCTTGAGATTTTTTTTTCACACCCATCATAAACAAACAAACCATGTCGCAAAACCACTATATATATTAACATATATATAGAGATAAGAGAAAGTAAAAATTGATGATTATGAATGTTATCTTTTGAATAAAGTTTCTAATATAATAGAGTACAGATAGATAATATATATTTTTCTTTAATTGTTACTAAATTTGTAAATTTCTTCTTCCTGGCTTTTGTCCGTGCAAAAACGTCGGTTAATTCGTCGTAATTAATTTCTTGCACTAATATAGACAGTAATGGAAGAACATTAAGTCTGTCTTGGCCCATACTTCCGCGAAAAAAGGTTTTTACTCTTTTCTGAGTGGAGAAAGATCTCTAGAACAAATCGTAACAGGAATATTCAAAATAATACGTTGAGCGAAGAATCCGTGAATGCAATACATTGCAAATTTTTGTAAAGCAGAACGCACATCTTCCGTATTTACTAAACGGAATTTGAGTCGGCAATGTAAATCAATTTTTTTTTTTTTTTTTAATTTTTTTATAGATTTATAATGATAACAACCAATCTAAATCAATTGCTGAAATCAATTGTACTTAGATTTTTCGTCTCAAAAATTTTGGCATTCCGAAAATTTTGCCGCCCCTCAAACCGAGCCGCCCTAGCGGGCCTAGACGTAAATCCATCATTGAACAAAGTTGATAGAATGTTTCCTAAAATGTTATAAGATAAGATAGCCTTTTTTGTAAGCAGGAAAACTCGATAATTCATTAAAACAAAATCATATCATACCATTTGTGTGCATAGTTTAAATATATGGGAGAGCAAATTACACGAGCAAATAGTTTATAACAGGAGGATGTATGGCTGTAGAGTAGATGTTGAAAGAGATGATTAAAACAGTCAATGCAGTCAATGTTTCTTTATAGAGATTCAGCGCACGGCTAACTTTTCGATTCTAGGTTTGGAGGATCATCAGAGCTGGGAAGCATATATACTTTTTTTGACACAGTCCCAGCTCTGATAATGGTCTAAACCTAGGATAGAAATGTTAGTCGTTGGCTAAATCTCAATCAAGAAACTACATTAGATGCAGTTTCTTCTTGTTTTTTTTTTCATCTCTTTTAACAGTAATTTATAAATTTAAAAGAAGCCGTTTATGTTAGAAAAATTTCTCACCAGTACTAGCATAAGCTGAAGATGGAGTTGTGGTTTGGAAGGGAGTAGTGGAATATCCAGTGGCTCCAGATGGAGGTCCACCTGTTTGAACAGCCGATTGCACGAGTGAAGGGGCAGCCGGCTGTGTAACAGGAACACCGGAAGGTGGTGCCTGTACTTGATTAGCAGGGCCTGCTGCAACCACAGCCGTTGGTGGAGCTACAGCAGCAACAGCCGCTGAACTTGCTGATTTAAAACTCTCCGAAGTCTGTTGTGTAAGTTGGGTCAGGTACTCAGTTTGTGCCGCATTAAGTGGAGTAGGTCCAGATCCAGAATTTTGGTACCATGCCTAGAATTACAAAAAATAATGATATTAAATTTTTTTTTAAAATAAAAATAAGAAAGGGTTTTTAGTAAATCAATGACTTTGATAAGAGATAAAAGTAAAAAGAGTTTTGAAGAATATTTTGATTATTGTTTTACAGAATAGAATAGGATTTAGCCAAGTGGGTTGTAATTTTGCTATTTGTGGCAATTATAAATTATTATGCAACATTTAAGCAGATATAGAGAAAAAAATCTTTTAAAGTCGGAGTGTCGAAATTAAAATTTTAAAGGGAAAGTTAGGTTTAAAGATTTAGGAACTTAGAAAAGAACTAATTCTAAACTCAAAAGAACGACTGGGATCCCGGTTTATTCAGCCGAAGTAAAATTATGATTTTGGCAATTTTGAGATAAAAGCAAAATGTTAATGTCGCTGTTAAAACTTTGTTTAGAGAATAACATTTTTTAACGCTGGTGTTATTGTTATTACTTTACTTTTTAACACCCAAATTATGATGTTATATTTTGATGTTAGATTTTAGAGAATAGACCTGATTTGCCTTCTTTGCAAGATATTTAATTTTCAAAAAAGAATTTAGATGATAAATCGAGAAATCAAAAACATTTAGATAGATATACCGAATTGTATTTAAAGAAGATTATATGTAAAAATATTTTTCAAAGTCACTAACTTATTATTATAATAAATAAATATTCATCTCACTTGTTGAACATGAGTCTGAGAAGGAGGAGGTGCCACTGCAACAGGCACACTTGAAGAAAGTGGCTGTTGATTTGTAGAATCTAATTCATCTTGTACATTTCCGTCCGTACCCACACCAACAGTTGTCGAAAGTGAATGATCAACCACGTGTGCGCTTGGAGTAAACACTTTTGTGTCCGCAAGTGAGCCCGTATACTCTTCATTATCCCAGTCCTCTGTAAAATTAGAAGTTCCAATCACAAAAATAAAGTTAAATTATTTTAATATTAAAAATAAATTTCCTCTGTGAAATTTTGCCTAAAGGGTATTAATGAATCACTAGAAAATCATGTAAAAAATTTTTTATATAAAATGTCTCAAAGACCCAGAGGAAATTTATTTTTAAATTTTTTATAAGGAAATGTTTTTACCCATTTTTAAAGAATCGTTTTGTTCTTGTTCCGCCGAGTTCCATGTCTCGATTGGCCTTGAGAATGTACCACCACCAGAACCACGACCACCACTATCGCCACCGCCACTCCTCGATTGAAATGTTCGTGGTCCTAATCGACCTCCTCCCCGGCCACCTCGACCTGAACGCATGGGTCCATTCATTGTACGACCTCCTCCACGACGGCCGCTATAACCACCTCCGCCGCCGCCACCTCCACCCATGCCATCCTCTAGATTTTTTTCATTTTCTTTATTTTCTCGACCTCGCCCTAAAAAAACATAATTTTATTAAATATATATTTATATCTGGATAATAAAATAAAGATTGCTCAGAAATTAATGAATATTATTTAAAATATTTTACGGAGGTGTATAGCTGAAAATATGTAGTTTAAAGGTTTCTGGATTTCTCCAATGAGCAAGCAGCTAGTAGTTTTTCAATTTATATTTATTAATTAATGTGACTGGGCCGACATTTCGATCTAGCCATGAGAATGGTCCTATATGCGACCGAAACGTCGGCCCTGGCACATTAATAAATATAAATTGAAAAACTACTAGCTGCTTGCTCATTGGAGAATTCCAGAAATTATTTAAAATAATATAATTAATATCTTTAGAGATTTTAAAAGAGGAAAGAATATTTCATCATTCTTAGAAATATTAAGCTGTAGGGCTTTTTATTCAACAATGTGTTTTTTCTTTTAAATTTATTTCCATTTTATTTTTTAACGTATGCATTGATTTATTGGCGCCATGAAATGTTATTTAATTTTTATCAATTAGCAGGGATGAATTTTTTAACTAGAACCGAAATGGAAATATATTTAAAAGAAATAATAAGAGCAGCATCGCTTTTTACTGCATTTTTCAAAAAATAATATATAAAAGGCATCCATCTTATATCATCCAAATAAGGAAGAGGAAAATTTTAATAATTTCAGTAAATTGCTGAGCATTCCTATATATATGACAACATAAAAACAATATCATACAGCCACGGTTATCCTGGTTACCGCCGCCACGACCTCTCATTCGAGGAGGACCACCGCCACGGGGTCGAGGTCGATCCCGTTCAACATTGGCCGGTTCTCGATTATTGGTGGGGGGTGCATCCCATTCTTCTTCACAAGATACAACACCGCCACCGCCACCTGATGAATCACGGAGATTGCCAACAGCATCTGATTTTGATGTAGAAGCTTGCCTATTTTTCTTTTTCTTTTTTTCTGTGGTTTCCCATTCCCCCTAGGAAAAAAGAAAATATTTAGATTTGTAAAGTAAAAATATATAATTATAAATAATTGTTTATAATTATAATAATTATTCACATGTAAATAGAAAATACACATATAAATTTTTTGCAAGTATGCATTCTTTTCGTGCCATCTTTACAAGACAGTTTTTCCAAGCTATAATCATTCGAACAGATCAGCAAAACCAGATTAAAAGTGAAATGTTTCATTAGTCTTTGTTCATTCTATTTCTAAAAATAGATGATTCATAAGGAAAGGAAAGTTGTATTAGATAAACAGAAATGTCTTTAAAGGCGATAATTTAGATATCAAAAGAATATAATATTATCATAATATTAAAGTTAATTAAGAAATATGAATTAAAAAACATACCTGCCCATTTCCCTCTAAAATCATATTGACTGCTTTATCAGGATCATTATCACAGTCGTGTAAAGCTGTAGTAACTTCATCCTCAGTCTTACGAGTCGCATCCATTACCTGAAATATTGATATTCAAAATTAATAAAAAGTTATATATATATATATGGCATTTTTTTAACTTACCTGTTTAATTTTATCTTTTATGTCTGGATCTTCTGACTTTGGTTCGATAATTCGTGCGATTCGCATCTGTTCTGCCGTTGGCTGTAATAAATAAATAATATTTTAAAAAATGAATATAATATAGAATATTTTTATTTTAAAAAAGATCAAAGTCCTTGGTTGAAAGTAATATCAAATTTCATATAGATTTTGAAATAGTATTCTTAAAATAGATTAGTTATTTAAATGATAAATTTGATTAGCTCAGAGATAGGATAAATAAGATAATTAAATTTCAATTAATGCATAAATATGTTTTTATTTTTCGGAATGACCAAATTAAGTCTGAACTTTATTTAAAAATCTTAATATTTGTTTTTACTAGTTATAAACAGAGCTTACAAAGCATTAACAAGTAAAAGGCCCATTTCTTATGAGTAAACAAAATTCAAAGACTTGTATTCAGAAACATTCCTAAAGATTTCCAGTTATCCTAAAAGGATAAACACTTCTTTCCTTACTTTATAAATGAACAACATTTAGAACAAATAAAAAATATATAGTAAAATATTTTTTCTCCTAGTTGAAACTGTTCATGCAAATAAAAATCTCAGTAATTTTCTTATTTGATTTATACTAATAATATAGAAAAATATGGATAAAATAAAATGTAATATTTCCTCTTATTTTGGGTTTTTTTGAATGGAGACCAAAACCAGTTACTTCGATTAAACAACATCAAGTACAAATATATCAAAAAGAACAGGTTGGTTATTTTATAGATTAGTGTGGAAAATAGTCCAGTTATCTATAATATTGACGTGGCGTTCCTGGTCCAGGTTTCAGATAATTTTAAATCAGATGACCATGTTTTTAATCAAATTAAACATCAATATTAACGACCTATTTAAAAACTTTTACTATATATTTGAAAAAATTAACATAATTAATAATTTGTATTAAGAATAAAAGCTGGAATATATTGTTGTTGAGTCAAAAAATAATAGATTTATTATCATATCAATCTTCTTCAATGTTAAATTTTAATTAAAATTTAGAAAAAAATAACTATTTTATAACTATGTCCTAACCTAACCTATAAAATTTTTGACAATTGAAGAAAAAAAAATTTCAGCCTCTATACCTTATCAAATAATAATTTATTTTATAAAATAATGAAATTTATTTAAATATTCTAACCTGTTATAAAATATTTAGATAGTACATGTGAAGTGTATCTAAATATCTTGTTGACGTAGTGTAGTTAAATAGAAAGAGAAAAATAAAATAAGAAAAGTAGAAATTTGTTTACACGTTTATGAGGAAAGAGTATATTATCAATAAAAAAAAAAAAGTGTGAAGGTGAAGTAAAAAAATATTACCTGAACTTTAGGATTGTGATCAAGAGATTTCGGTAATTCTGTTTTTGTGTCTGTTTTGGAAGGTTTTGAAGCAGTCTCAACCTTGGTGCCCTTTCCACCTCGCGAGGTGGAGCGGTTTACTGAGCTCATCTTAACGACTATACTATGTACAATCCCTATTTACAAATTTTTTTGTAACTGAAAAAATAATAAAGAAAAAATTATTAGTTTTTTTAAAGATAAGAAAAAAAAGTAGATATAATAATAATAATAAAAATATTTTTGGATAGAATAAAAATAAGTGGGTTTATGGTTCATATGTGAAAGAATAGAGTTTATATATATATATATATTAGAAAAAATACCCAGTCTTGAATTTTCCAATTTGATTGCATAACTTAATTTTTTGGAAAAGAAATTTGAAACTTTTAGTCTCTTGAAATTTCAATGAAAGAAATCATTTAGAAATTGGAGATTCTTTCACTGTATGTAATTAAAAGAAATGAAATTATTATTGTTTTTGATTTCGAATATAGCTAAAAATTGTAAATACTAATAATAGTCAATGTTCATAATGACAAGACTATGAAGAGTTGTTTTTAGCCAAAGGAGAAGTCTTTTTATAATTGAAATAATACTCACATGGACGAAATTAATATAAATAGCCAACTTATTGTATAAATATATTTATATAAAGAAAATAAAATTGAATAATTAGTGTTTTCAATTATATATAGACTTATCCTCAAAGTACAATCATCTTCATTTCCTTATCATCCCAATTCAATCCACTGCTTATTCATTTATCATATCTAAATAAAATTTAGATACAAAACAAACAAAAATAATATTTTAAAAGAGAAATATATAGAAATTTTAAAGTGTTTACTTTTTATTAAGTTTTGTAAATATTGGTGAGTTTATGAAAAAATTTTATGAATTATATATAGTTCATTAGGGAAGAGAGTGTTTTTTATAGAGAAATATAAGATTTAATAAAAATATTGACGATAAGATGAGAAAAGGGAGACAAAGCCGGGCACAAATGAGCCATGTGGGGAGGACGCCATTTCAAAGCCTTGTTAGGCTTACTATTGACAACCAGGGCCCCAATTCTTTTCCCGATACAAACATATAATGTGTGCTCACCGAATAATTAATTATTACATGTAAATCTACATGACATTTCAAAACCAACATAGAGATTTAGAGGGCTAATTGCATAAGAGAAATTGCGACAAGAAACAAAAAGAATAGATAAGTCCTACCTGCAAAATGCGCTCAAAATGCAAGTCACGTGACCTGAGGTCCGTGGACCAAGTGCTGGCGTCGGCCGCGAGAGGCGCGACTGTCCATACTTAGCGCTATTTACAAATAGTTTGTTAATTTAAATAAAGTAAAAAAATAAATAAATAAATAAAAATTTGAACCTATTGAATTAAGCATAAGTCATAAATGGTTAATTTTTCAAATAGTTATCGAAACTGTGTAAGGTATATTAATTCTAATATAATCAATTCCAAATGGGTTTTTGGTATTTTATGAAAATATCGAAAGTTAATTTAATATTTTAATTTTCGAATTTATGAATATACATGTTTTGGATTCTACGATTGAATGAGTCTATTGAAATCTCCGTGTAGGAGTCGAAAGGGTGTTGCCGTTTTATGCAGCTGACGTGTTCGCATCCCAGAAAGTAAATACTTGCATTAAATAAATATTATTAAATGTAAATAAATCTTCAAGTATGCTTTGAATTTAGAACATGGATTTTTTTTTAACACTCACACTTTTTTCTCATTCACACTCACACTCACACAGTATTTTCGGCAACTCAGGCCTCAGACTTTTACGATATCCGTTATTGATTAATATACATATTTGAGGTCCAGGCATTCTTATTTAAGCCATTTGGTATCCAAATCAATGGAAAGCCTTGAATCCGAACCCAAGACTTTTGGTATACGAGAACATGGATTGATTAATAAAAGTGCCTCTGGCAATCTGGAAATCCTTTATAATGGAAGGTTTTTTTTCTCTCGGCTGCTGAGGACATTTAGGGTTTTATTTTATATATATATATATATATTCAGTATATATATAACAGGGCTAATACTTTTTTTTTTTTTTATAGAAAAAACATTCACACTTTTTTCTCATTCACACTCACACTCACACACACATTCACACTGTCTTTTCGGCAGCTCAGGCCATATAAGACATTTACGATAACCGTTATTTATGAATTTATATATATTAGGGTCCAGGCATTTTTATTTAAGCCATGGCTAAAACTAAACAGGGGCACGTGCCCAGGGGTCAGTGGCCAAGGAGGCCCTAAAAAGGTGAAAAAAATTCGCATTATATTGGATTAAATTATTTAAAACGGTTAGGTAAAATTTAAGAGTAAAAGAAGTAAAAAATAGATAGGCTACTTAATTTTTTTATAAAAAATACGAAGTTCTGTAGAAATCAGTGGAAACATACATTTCTAAAAAATATTTAGTTCACTCCAAAATTTGTTTTTCTGATTGTAACTGATTAAAACTATTATTTAGGGAAATAAATAGCTTTAATTAATTCGTAAAATTTGGTGTAAGGGGGGGCCAATGATGAGGTCATGTCCCGGGGCTCAAAAAAGCTAGTTACGGCCCTGACTATTGATATACTAAAGATATATTAGAAAAAAATAGAAAGAATTATATTTATTTCAAACAGCAAGTTGGTAAGACAAAGATTTTTCTCTAGTCTTTTTCGATTGGAATAAAGGTACAAAAATATCAAAACACAATATTGTAAAAGAAAAAAAATCAATGTAAAAAAAATGTGGGAAGGCAGCAGCCATCAGCCGAAAATTAAGAAAAAAAAAAATAAATAAATAAAAAAATAGCAGAGCCAGAATTAAACTCCAGTCCGCATTTTTTTGTGTGTAATTTATTTGATCAAAACAATGTTGCTTTGTCTTATATACGAATATCTAATGAGTACTATAGAAAGAATTGCATCAAAAATTCGAAGCCATGATTTTAATAGAAATACACGTTTCGAGGATCTTTGAGTTCAAATAAATTAGGTCTCAAAAGCGCTATGAAATTTTGTATAAAAGTAATACTAAACTTTTGTATAAAGTTGGCCAAGAAGTAATAGTAAAGTATTTACTTTACTCAGGACAAATGTGGACACAAAAAAATCTATTGTAACAACACATCAGACAACATTAAATAAAATACCGAAGATATGATTCACTAAACAGCAACCAAAAGTAAATTGTAATGTAATTGGTAATACACTTTATTGTATTATTATTTGTTAAAATAAATCACGATTTAGGCCAAAAAGATGTCTTTTATTTCTAAATGTATTTTATATTCCTGGCTGCATTATACTTTGCTGCGTTTTCTATTATTAAAACTAACTCGATTAATTCATAAATAATTTTTAATGAAGAGCAAAAGATAAGAATTAGAAAAAAAAGGTCAAACGAAAATTAGAAAGGAAAAAAATAGTTTGATATGTTTTCTTAAAACATGTGGAATATAAAATAAAATGTTTATACATATATAATATAATTAAATTTTTTTTTTTTATTTCAGAGTTATTAAAATTTGCAAATTTTAAAATTCCATTTTAGTTTTATATCTTTTGAAAATTTTAAATCAAATTGAAATTAATAACAATAATTTTAAATTTTTCTGTTACCAAAAAAAAATTTTTTATTATATGTTATTCAGAGAAAAAAAGAATTTTTACTTATTCTTAAAATTTTTTTCTTATTAAAAGAATTTCCGAACAATAGTATAATAATTAACAAAAAATGCAGTGTGAAATAAAGTTCAAAGACTTACCCTTAAAATGTAGTTATTATATCATAACACTATGTAGCAGGCAACTAACTATGAACCAGGGTAACTATAACTCTGTAGCTAACACGTGCAAAATAAGACTAAACCACAAATTCGCACTAGACCAGGCTAACACAGTAAATAAATTCAAAAAAACCCTTTTTCGCTCTTTATACCACTGTGAAAAAACCTGCGCATGCGCAGATACCATACTAAAATTAAATAAAATTTTATATTTATTCTGGTATTTAAAAAAAAAAATAGAAATAAAAAAATTGGATATATTATAATTAGATAAAAAAAAATTAGAAATAAAAAAAAAAAATTAGAAATAAAAAAAAAATTAAAAATAAAAATTTTTTGGAGGGAAATATGAATGTTTTCAAATATTTTCAGGGGTTGACCTGTTTGATTTTTTGAAAATATATATATTTATTTTTTGCTATTTGTCATATATATTCCTTCTCAAAGTACATTACCATATTATTAATAATAGGCCTATGCACTTTTTAAACCATGTGTAAAAAAAAATTTTTATTTAGAAAAAAATTTTTCAGTTTTTTTTTTTTTTGTGTTAAGGGTTTATTTCTGTATTTAGTAGAGGTATTTACCGAAAATCGTATATAAACGTCAGAAAATTGAAAATTGAAATGAAACAAAGATAAATGTGTTTTGTTACAAGATGTGGATTTTATAACTGGATAATCGTTAATAGGTAAATAAAAGAATAGCAGCTAAAATTATTTCATTTATTGGTCCTCTAGGCTGACGTTTCGGTCTTGGTCAAGGCCACCCTCTACTCAACTAATTGGCTTATTTTATTAATTTTTCTTTATTAATTTTTGTATTTTATAAATTGTAATTCAATCATATACATATACATAGTGATCCTATATTGACAGCCCGCAAGCTCTGAGGATGGTCTTGACCAAGACCGAAACGTCAGCCTAGAGGGCCAATAAATGAAATAATTTTAGCTGCTATTCGTTTATTTACCTATAAATGTGTTTTTAGATATGTAGGCCTACTGGCATAGCTAATGAAGTTTCTCTCAAAATAAAAAATAAAAATGTAATATATCTTTATGCAAAAAAACAAAATAATTTAAAATTATAACTACAAATATAACACTAAGTTATTTGTTTCGAAGCTTTTATTATATATTAATTATTTCCAGCGTTAATTTTATAATTAAATAACCTTTGAAAAATAGCTTCCTGTTTAATTGGTATATTTAAAAAATTTATAAAATGTTTAATCGAGAACCCACGGTCAAAAGTTTGAATTTTATTAAGATAATTAAAAAAGGTGTAAAGAAAACATTTTGCCTCGGATAGTCATCCTGAGTTTTCGATTCCTTTTGGTCAAGGGCCTCTATAAATAATAAATCTCACTTTTACATGTTAAATAATAATACATTTACTCTAATTAGGGCCAACTAAAGCTCGATGAAGTGATGATGAACAGCATTAGAACCTAACAATATTTTTTTTTCAGTTTTTTAAATTTTAAAAAGCCCTCGGGGCTTGGTGTAGAGGTTAGCGTGCTAACTTCGTATACTAAAAGTCGCTGGTTCGGACCCCAGGCAGTCCGATGATTTTATTTAAGCCATTTGGATACCAAATGGCTTAAATAAGAATGCCTGGACCCCAAATATGTATATTAATCAATAACGGGTATCGTAAAAGTCTTATATGGCCTGAGTTGCCGAAAAGACTGTGTGAATGTGTGTGTGAGTGTGAGTGTGAATGAGAAAAATATGCGAGTGTTTTTTTTATAAAAAAAAAAAAATTTTAATGGAATCTTTAAAATAAATTTTATTTTATGTTTTATTTCTTTCTCATAAATTCCTAGAAGTTATGCAGCCCAGACTAGTTTTTGATTTTTGGGTCTTTTATTCTTTTGTTTTCTTTCAAAAGCATGATCTTAAACAAACAAAAGAGCAAAAAAACTTTAAAAAGGGTCGATCAAAAATAATGGCCAAGGGTCAAAAATTGTTATTATCTTGAAAGGAAACAAAAGAATTAAATATTCATTTGTTATAAAATCTCTTTCATTAACAATTATTTGTTTTTATTTTTATTTTTGGTGCCAAAGGTCAGGATTTGCATCCCGTCTCAGGTGAGAAATTTATTTCAAATGAATGGCTACCAATCAATTGAAATAAGTATGGCACGTGGTCAAAATGGCCTAGGATGCCGAAAAAGATCTTAAACAAATTTAAAAAAAAAAAAACAGTAAAGTACTAATATTCTTTAGTCGATTTTGTTGAAATCCGTCATGAGACATGGCACATAGCTTAAGTTTAGAATTTGAGTATTGAGAGTTTTTTCGTTTTTGAGTTATTTCGTTAAACTACATTTTTTAAATATTTCATTTGAAATTGATTAAATTTATTGTGAAAAAAACTCAAATTCAAGCTAAAAAGGACGAGACGCTTTTAATGACATTTTTAAGAAAAGCAATAAAACAGGCATTTAAAAGTGATAAAATCTCTTCAGAGAAATTTAGGTAAATATTTTGATATTTTAACTAGAATGAACCTTCTGAAAATTTAGAATTTTTTCCCAATAAATTTAATAAATTTCAAATGAATTATCAAAAAATGTAGGGTAGGGAATTACTAAAAAACGAAAAATCTCTCAATACTCAAATTTTATACCCAGTAGACATTACGTAAGCGTCTCTGTGGTTTTGAATAAAATCGGTCAAAAGAGTACTAGTACTCTACTAATGTATCTTTTTTTTTAGTTTATTTTTTTCGATTTTCCAAAAGTAACTCTCTCTGTTTTGAATCATATCACCAAGGGTTTTGATAATTTCACCTAATTTTGACCTTAGAAATTTTCCTCTTTTTCAGCAACAAAGGACATTTAGACCCAGTCAGTATCAATTTATTTCAATTGATTGGTAGCTATTTCAATTGAAATATAATTTTTGTCAAATTAGTTTAATATTTTCGAGATTTATATATTTGAATTAGATATTAGTATTCAAGCACGCCTATGCCCCAGAAAGGCTGGAGATCCCGAGTTCGATTCCCGGGGGCCATGGGATGTTTGGCCTCGCCAATAAATAACACTCACAGCTTTCTTAGATATATTTTTTGTCGCTTAGGAACGAACCCCTTAACACTATCAGAAGCATTTTATTTCCATTTGTTTATTTTTTTCACTATGCATGTGAATTATTATATAAAAAGAGCACATGATATAAAGTGGCTGATTTTTCTCTCCAAAATAAAAATGTAAACGCCGAGATTAATAGAGAAAAATTTGTATTATTATTGAAACAAAATGTTTCAAAAGATGGGAAAAATAAGTCAATGAACTTTTATAAGATTAATTCTAATTGATTCAATGAATAAATGAAAATCATTAATATTGTATATTAATGTTTGAATAAATAAATAAATATTAATAAATGCTCTACTTATTCCATCTAAAAAAATAAAATACACGAAGTCAAGTTCAAAAAATATATTTTTCAATGCAAAAAACTTATACTGTAGTTTAAAAATAAAAGAATAATTAGAGTTGTTAATAAATTTGAAAGTTTTGTGATACATTCGTTCGAAAGAAAAAAAAATATTTTCACTTTCAGATGGAAATTTTCAAGAAATAAAATTAATAATAAAAATATATTATTGAGAGTTCAGTCAGAGCTGAAGAAGGATGAAGGAAAATAATCAAAATAATTTTGGATAATAAAGGGCCGGATCATTTAAAAAAAAAAAACTCCAAGAAAAAAAAAATTTCTCTGGTGGTAAAGATCAGAAAAGAATCCTGTATCACGGCTAGAAAAAGAACAAGCAAAGTAAAATTAGAGAATATCTATATATATGTCTGTCTGTTACGCTCTGTTTGATTAACTTCCCGTTGAAATTTTCGACATGAAATTTTGCACTTTGAAAGTTACCGAGAGTCAAGGAAAAAAACTCGGGCCCAAAAATTATTGAATACGAAGACTTAAAATACTCCTGAAATCCGGGTACTTTTCCAAAGTAAATTAGTGGGGCGATGCTTGCCGAAGATCGTTTAAAATTCTTATATAAAGATAGATTAAAATTTTCAAATAGAAAAGAGCTTTGAGGCAAAAAAAAAAATGCAATCAGTATCTGGGTCAGATTAATTTAATTTTGGAGATTTGGGAATTTGACTAGTTTTGAGCTGCAGCGAGTTTAGAGTATTATCATAGATTTTACAAAGAAATAACAATCTATAATGAAAATTTATATCAAATTAGCGAGATGAGTTTGTGTTTATGATTGGGCGAAAGATGCGTACCCTGGAGTCGAACCAGCAGCTCCACGCATCGCTGGCGACGGACTCTATTATTAATTTACATTTCCAAAAATATTTGGTAAAGCCGGGAATCGAACCGGGACCTCTCATTTGATGAGCGACTTGACCCCTTGGCATTCATTCTCTTCGAACGGATATTGTTGAAGAGACATGGTTCTATTCGCTTTTTACTTTCTCCTACGTATGTATATATGTAAGATAAAGAGCAAGTATTGGATTCATGTCAAAAATTCGATGTCGAGATTTTGATGGAATTACACATTTTGAGGTCCCCTGAATAAAAAAAAGTGCCTGTCTGTGTGTGGCTGTGTTTAATTTTAAGCATAAAGTAATTGAGCTATGAGGCTGAAATTTTATATTTAAGTTAGACATCCTCCTGGAGCGTGAAAAGTTTTTAAACAAAATCGGCCAAAAAGTACTAGTACTTTTTACTGATGTACTTTTTCAGTATTTTTCAATTTTCTCAAAATTCGCTCTAACAATTTCGATTAAAATTCAAAAATCAATTATTTTTTAGATACTCTTTAAAATTTATATTCTCATTTTGCCCTCGAAATTGTTTGAGGCACACTTTACTCTTATACACCAAGGGATACATAGTAGAAATGGTTGCCATCATGGGCGTAACTAAGGAATTTGGCTGGGGGGCCATGGGACCTGGAAGGGCCCATAGTGACTCAATTTTTCTTGGGTCGGAGTGCTTTCTAGGGGAAGGGGGCACGAGCTGCTCGATTTTCTCAAAATTCGCTCTAACGATTTTGATTAAAATTCAAAAATCAATTATTTTTTAGATGCTCTTTCAAATGTATATTCTCGTTTTGCCCTCAAAATTGTTTGAAGCACACTTTACTCTTGTGCTTCAGGAAAGATAGGAGAAATGGTTCTGGTAACAAAATATAAATATTTTCCCATACTTATAAATTTTATATCTGAATTCAAATATTCCCTACTGCCGGGAACTAAATACATGTCGACACAAAAAATCTGGTGTGACAAGCACAGTACACAACTTTCGATTACCGAAGGTAAGAGAAAGTTGTGTGCTGTGCGCCAGTCACACCAGATTTTTTTATTGAATTTTTGTTGACTTGTCTGTTACTGTAATTTAGTTTGAGATATAGAGCGAAATAACTTTATTTAAACACAACCTAAAAATATCATTCGTTGTTTTTTTTTTTTTTTTTTAGTTTTACGAAAACTAAATTAGAATGAGGAAGAAGGAAGCTTTGCAAGGGTCATGAGAGACCAGAGTGTCCTCCACCAAGGCCCTAACCTTAGACTATAGCTTCCTTCCTTCCCCTATTTAGTTATGATATAACCTTCGACCGGAAACGGGTACGAGGTCCTCTCCCTTCACTTACATCAGATCGTCTCCCTTATCGACTTTACCTTCTTAAGAAAATGTCAAAAGGTGTGTTTAAGAAAATATTTAGAGATAGAGCGTATGCTATTATTTATTACCAGCTGTTGGCGGGACCCCTTCAACTACCGACAAATAAGGCAAATTAAATGCTTTAAAAGTGATAAAATTTTTAAATTTTTAAGTATTTTAAGTATAATGAAATAAGAATATATATAATATAAAAAATAATAGTACCGCTATTATTAAATAGAGTTTTAAAAAATTTTAGGTGGCCTAAATTTAAGATCAAATAAATTAATTAGAAAAATCTGGTGTCACAACTTTCTCTTACCTTCGGTAATCGAAAGTTGTGTTCTGTGCTTGTCACACCAGATTTTTTTGTGTCGACATATATTTAGTTTCGGACCGTACGGTACATTTGAATTCAAGATGTAAAATTTATAAACATGGGAAAATATTTATATTTTGTTATCTTGGCAAATTTTTCACCTATCTTTCCTATGGAGTACAAGAGTAAAGTGGTCTTCAGAAGATTTCAATGGCAAAATGAAAATATACATTTTAAAGAGCATCTAAAAAATAATTGATTTCTGAATTTTAATCAAAATCGTTGGAGCGAATTTTGAGAAAATCGAAAAAAACTGAAAAATTACATCAGTAAAGTACTAGTACTTTTTGGCCGATTTTAATTAAAAGCTTATTTTCACGCTCCAGGAAGGTGCCTAACTTAAATATAAAATTTCAATCTCCTAGCTCAATTCCTTCATGCTTTAAATTGAACACACACACACACCCACCCACAGACAGACCATGTTGCAAAAACCACTTTTTTGGATTCAGGGGACCTCAAAACGTGATAGATCCATCAAAATCTCGACATCGAATTTTCACATGAAACCAATACTTTCTCTCTATATATATTAACATATATAGAGGTAAGAAAAAGTAAAAAATTATTAGAATTGTCCTCATCTTCCCCTAAAAATAACTACGGCCCTGAGTGATGGATTTATTTAAACAATAGTTTAAAGTAGCAGGCAGCTAGGTGCTCCTTTCAACTATTGTTTAAATACAATAGCCACTTTAAATACAGTTGAACCACAGGGGTGACTAATGTTTTAGTTTCTTGGAAGTACAGTGAATTTTGTTTTAAAGACTTTTTCGACATCTATGACCATTTAGGCTCTAAAATCATAGTTAATGGACAAAAAATAAAAAGGTAGAAAATACACAGGGTTGCCAGAAGAGGGGGTCAGGGGATAAATCCTCACTCTTAGGGGAATAGGTCTTTTGAACTTCATTCATAAATGAAAAAATTATTTTAAAAAAAATTTTTCCAACTGACTTCAACTCTTAATTGACTTATAGAAAATAGAAAATTTTGCACACTGAAGGGGTCACAGATATTTAAGATCCAACTCTAGGCTAAATTAGAACATGAAAAAAAAAAACTTTCCATTCTAAAGCGCATATAGGAATGTTCGGATTTAAAATTTTAACTTTTTTTTTTTTGGCGAAATAAAAATAAAAAAAAAAAAACTTTTTTTTGGGGTGGAAGGAGGGGAGGGAGATGCGAAATATACAGTTCTGGGGTCAGGCAAGGCCCTGAATACATTATACATATTAAGAAATTTTATAAATTTTTTTATTATAAAAAATAAAAGACAAGTAGTCCCATTGCCGACCCTGCCGACTGCATATTAAAATGCCTCCCACCCCCAAAATTTCCCAGCTTCATTAATATTTTTTCGACTATTGAACCATTAACGACTCTCTTTGATTGGGATATCAATTATTTTACAAAAGAAACCGATAATACCTATTTAGGTAAAAAATAATAACGTTTGATGAGAAACAAAATAGAAATCAGTCATTAATAATTAGACTGGAAATTTATTATAAGTATCTTAATTGAATGCTTATTAAATAAAAACTCATTTTCTATAAAATGTTTAATAAATATGTATATAGGTCGGTAAAACATTCTTCGTATAAACTATAATGAATGAAAAAGTTGAAACAGATCAAGGTGAAAATATTGAATGAGATGAATAATCTATCGTAAGATCAAAGGCGTAAAATAGTAAATAAATGCATTTTGAAATAGTAAAAAAAAAAAATTAATCAAACAATTTTTCATTTAATTAATTTTAACATTTTTCTTCCGTTAGTCTACTTTAGAAAGGCTTTAAGGGAGTAACTCTTTTGGGTGAGAATTCGATGTTAAATTTTGGAAAATTTCGAGAGATACCAGTATGTTACATTTAAAATACCAAAGTTCTAGTTGAAATGTATAGACTCTATATGAAAATTAAAAAAAAAAAAAAATTAAAAACACTAGGTTTTAAGTTCCAAAGTAAAATCACAAAATGACACCTGATATGATTGTCTAAATGTGGATTGAAGTGAGGTGTTAATTTTTAATATATTTTTGAAAGTTATAACCTAATATTTTAATGTAATTTTTTTATTTAATTTTCATATATCAACAGTAGCTACTGTACGTATTGAATGAAATATTATTATCCAAAAACTTCCATCGGACTTGAGTAGTCAGCTAATTGAATGTGAAGGTTTATATTACAAAAAATTTTGTTTCTTTAACTTTGACAAAATTTCATTTTTTGGCATCTGAGGTCATATAAACTAAAAATTTATTTATTTTTGATACATTTGAAAATTCTTTTTTGAGTATTTCAAAAATACCTTTATTTATATTTTGACTTGGGATAAATGAATAATCCCTATGCAATTGATTTAAATCAATTTTCATCTGATTGCCTGTGATTCAAACACACACACACGCACACTTGAGTTTTTTTTTTAACACTCACACTTTTTTCCCATTCACACTTACACTCACACACACACACATACATACACAGTGTGTATTACATACAGTCTTCTCGGCAACTCAGGCTAACTAAGACTTTTAACGATAACCGTATTTTATTTAATATATATACAGTATTTGGGTCAATCTTATTTAAGCCATTTGGTATTCAAATGGAATTTTGAATTTATTAATATCTATTTATAAAATTTGCTAATGTCTGTCTGTCTGTCTGTCCGATAGGAAATGTATAGAGAAATATTTATATATTCTTTCCATTTGTGTATTCCATGAATATAAACAAATCCTCAAGCAGACACTGAATTGGAATGAAATAATAATTTTCTTTTCATAATTAAGAAGAAAAGTGCGGTTAAGTGATGCCGAGCGCGGCGAAAGTTCGGGATTGTTGACCCCGAGCAATCAGGGTGTGGAACGCCCCTCGGTAGCTATCGGTACTTGTATTTAAAAATTATACGAATAAAGAAATAACCCCTAAATGGCCTCTGTAGCCGAAAAGGGTTTTAAAAAAAAAGGAGAAAAGGCGAGGGTCCGCCGCAGGCGGCCCGAGCCAGGTGGAGGGGGGTTCAGGGGGGCGACGCGGCTAAAAATTAATAAATCAAACTCTCAAGAAGAAAGAGGAATCAAAATTACGTATAATTTTTGTTTAAAAATCAAACCCACAGCGGCATTTCGATCGTCTATGTGGCCATCTTCATAGCTAGGGTTCAGTCAAAAGAAAAAATTCGATGTCAAGATTTTGATTTAAATACATGTTTTGCGGTCCCTTGAGTCCAAAAAAGTGGGTCCCACAATTTGGTCTGTGTGTGTGTGTGTGTGAGTGTGTATGGATATTTTTTAGATTTGAATATTTTTTTAAGTCTTTTCGGCATCTTAGAAACTTTAACGATACTCCTATATTAGAGGAGTTCGCGGTACATTTATTTATACCAGTTGGTGTCCAAATAATGATTTGAAGTTTAATTAACAACCAAACTTTCAATTTAATATTGAAATTTATTTGATTTTTGGGAAGTCAATTCCTATTTAAGATCAGACATTTTTTAATGTTATTTCATAAAGTTTATGCGTTCTTCAGGTGTTCAAAAAATAGTTAAATAACCAGAATCAATCAAGCACACTAGTATATTACTGTACTTATTAATGAAAGAAATGAACTGATAGAGCTCGCTCGGGGCTTGAAGGCCAACCGGTGTTGTCCCCCCTCCATCTCTTGCTTGACCCATATTCACCAATGAACCTTACCATTATTCTACACATCAGTTAGTGACCTTACTTTATCTGTTACAAATGTAAAGCCCTGGGGCCCAAGGATTCCCAATTGTCCTCCGTATAGTGCTGACTAACAGACATTGTTTTCGTTGATGATGCTGCTCCCATGCAAATTTCCCCTCCCCCTGCCCTCCCCATCCTTTTTAGGAGTGCTCTCAAAATTTAAATCAATGTAAATGAATAAATGAAAAAAAAATTGACAATTGATCAATTTTAATCGCTTGTTATTAGGATAATAAACAACATGCAAATATGAATTTTTTTTTTCAATAAAAAAAATTCATTTCTTTTTTACTAAATTAATAATCTGGTATGGAAAAAAATAATATTATCCACCTTGAGAATTTTTAAGATAGGCTTTTATTTATTATTCAAAGGACAAAGATAAACTTTAAAAAGAATGACTAATAAATATTATTAGCAATAAAAGTAAGTTATTTGTTATTTAATATTAAATTCAAATGAATGAGCTGGCGCACCCAGACAGGGGCTCGGCCCAAATTCAAAATATTTCAAAAATCAAAATTTCAGTAAAAACATGAAACCAACATGGAAAAAATTCGGAAATGACTTCAACTTCCCCTAGAGTTTCTCATAAGCATGATATGATTATTTCACAGAAAAATTATATATTTTTAGAGTAAATATGTCAACCGGAAGTACCTAATAGGTGATACCAAATGCCTTAAATAAGAATCCCCCCGCCGGCCAATAGTTAGGGGGGGAAGAAAAGTTTTTTTAAAAATTTTAAAAAATTTAAATTTTTTTAATATATTAAAAAAAAAAAAAACTCTACTAAAACTTTTTTAAATTTTTTAAAAATTTAAAATTTTAAAAAACATTTGTAGTGTTCAAAATTTATTGAAAAAATTTGGAAAAAATGAATTTTTTTTTTTTTTTTTTTTTTTTTTTTTTAATTTTTTTTTTTTTTAATTAAAAAATATATATTTTTTATTTTAAAAAAATAAATAAAGAAAAAAAGTTCCCCCCCCCCCCCCCCCCCAGGGGGTAGAAGGGGGGGGGGGGCGCCCCCCCCCCCCCCAGTTCCGGCGCCTATGACCCCAATTAATATATATTAATAAATTGGGTATAGGAGACTTTGCAGCCAAGGAAATTAAATAAAAAACAATTCAATTATTAATCGTCGACGTTTCGGTCGCAAGTCACGACCTTCCTCAGGACGATTAATTGTTAGAATACTTGTATTCGACCGAAACGTCGACGATTAATAATTAAATAAGTTTTTTATTTAATTTCCTTGGCTGCAAAGTCTCCTATACCCAATTCAAAGTCTACAGCCACTTCTCATCACTATATTAATAAATTACGAGTATCGTTCAAGTCTTAAATGGCATAAGACTGTGTGTATGTGTGTGTGTGAATGCGAGAGTGAGTGGGAAAAAGTGTGAGTGTTTAAAAAAAAAAAATTTAATAGTTTTTTTTTTAATTTGTCATTTTTTTTGTCATTTTATGATAAATTACACTAATTTAAAAAGTTTTATTCTTTCAGTTTATTTCGAATACTTTTTTTTTTAACACTCGCACTTTTTTCTCATCCTTTATTTTTTATTTGAAATTCCTATCGGGATCCCCGTTTATTTACCCGAGGTGCTTACGTGCTCGAAGACACACAACTCAAACCCAACCGGCCCCTGGCCGTAGCCATCTACCGGCCCCCGTGAAGTTACATCCTTTCCTATCTCTAACTCCTCCTCCTTCGTTCGTTTCTAGCTAGTGAACTAATCCTTATTACTGGTTCCACCCGGCTCCTTTTATCCAACCTCTTCTATGCTATGGAGGATGTCCTAGTTTGAGGAGGGACTCCCTCAGCACCGGCATGTAGCCTACTCCTTTCGAAGAATTCATCACTGACTGTGAGAGGGAATCTTCTTTACGTCCCTTCCACAGGACGGAATGTCACAGCAACTCCCTCTGCTTTATTTAAGCCATTTGTATCCAAATGGCTTAAATAAAATCATCGGACTGCCTGGGGTACGAACCCTCGAGAAATTCTAACGAGGGACAACATAAAAGGAAACAATTCCTTCTTGGGGGGGGGGGGGGATATAAAATAAAATACAACAGAACAACATAGATCACTAAAGTGGCGGTCAATAAAAAATAAATAGATGTCGTCGAAAAAAAAAAAAAAAAATTAACGTGCATTTATAAATTAATTGAAATTTAAAAGTAGCTTTTTGAAAGTAAACTGTTGATTGAAACCATAAAATTAGCAAATAATTTATTTTATTTAACGATAAGAGTTTTTGACAGACTGTGCAGAGACATATAAAATTGTTTTGGTTAATTCAAGTCATCGCTGGAGAAATCTTTTTCAATGGCCTAAATCAAATTAAACCTGACAACATGCTAAGCAATAAGAGAACAAGATGGAATGCTATACAAGAGAAACATTTTATTCATTAAGGCGTAAGGGGTAAAAATCAAAACCAAAGGGCCCAAAGGTGGCCAAAGAGCGAATGGATTAAATTTTTTTGACTTTATATACGTATTTGTAAATAATAAGATTTTTTTCTTTTAAATCTCAATCAAGGTTTTATGTGTGCCTATGCACCAGGCGCGGGCTGTGTACGGACTTTAAATGGGACTCTTCAAGATAATAAGATGAAAGAAATTATATAAATTTATAACGTTTGGAGCCTTGAAGAAAATTAATACAATTTAATATTGAATAATTCAGATAGACGACAAAAAATAGAGTGCCAAGAGGCGAACCACAGATCTATCGATATACTACTCAGTATGCCCTACCACTGGACCACAGTACGGCATTCGGCGGAACCCAATCTTTTGTCGCCTATTTGAATTAATAGATAATAAATTGTTTTAAAAAAATATTAATATATTATTATGGAATTGAGACTTCGACAGTGGTTAATTAATAAAGTTCATTTTTTGTTTTAAATAGTGGAACGTGGCTGTAGCTGATATGAAAGACGATGCAGCCAATTAATTGAGCCTCTATTTAGTAATTAAGCCCTCTTTATTTATTACGTTTCGGCTAGTGAACCCTGCCATCTTCAGCCTTCAAAGAACTTATTCAAATTTTTTATACAAAAAAATGACAACTCTATTTTTTACACAAAAAATGACAACTCTATTTTTTTATAAAAAATTTGAATATGGTCTTTGAACTCTGAAGATGGCAGGGTTCACTAGCCGAAACGTTCCAATAAAGAGTGCTTAATTACTAAATAGAGGCTCAATTAATTGACTGCATCACACATACATTTTCATCCTAAATTTCTCGATGTAAGAGATTTTGAAAATTGCAAATCTGAATGAGAAGGCGATGATTGTATAGCAGAAAAGTAGTATTTAAAATCCATAAAGCACAATCAAATCAAACATATGCCCTCGGGCTTGGTATAGTTGGTAGCGCGGCTGCCTTGTATACCAAGGGTCGAGGGTTTGAATCCCAGGCAGTCCGATGATTTTAGATTTAGATACCAAATGGCTTAAATAAGAATGCCTGGACCCCAATATATATATTTTCATAATAACGGTTATTGTTTAAAGTCTTATATGACCGAAGTTGCCGAAAAGACTGTGTGTAAGCGTGGTGTGAATGGGAAAAAAGTGTAAGAGTTTTTTTAATAAAAATCAAAAATATACTTTATTAATAAAAGTATTAGCTCTACATAATGTATTATAGGTTTAAAAATCAATATTTTTAGATTTTTTTAGAAAGACTTAAATGCAAGTGTTGTTTATAAATTGAAGAGCAAAAAGAGACTTGTTGTCTCCAATGAAGAAAGATTTGTTTGTTGCATGATGTCATTTGCCTGCATTCACTTTTGTTGACATCAAGTTTCCTCCTTTTATTTCGTGTCCATGAGAGAGACTTTTCAACAACTATCAAAAGTTATTTTAATTTAATGAAGGGATTAAGTAATATCTATGTATGTTTATTATTAAATACATGAAAAGGATTTTTTTTAATAGCTTAAAATTTAAGATAATTAATTATTTAATATAAAAAGTGAATGAGTATGCATATTAAGGACCATTCAAGTATTATATAAGCAAATTTTTAGCAGTTTTTTTCCCTTGTCACCAAATGTAAGAATATATGATAACACCCTCGGTGCCTAGGCTGCTTACGTATTACATGAATAGTCCATTTGTAGGAGATAATATTTTTCCGAATAGTTATAGGTCTAGCACGCCCAAGTTGCCCTCTCTAAAAGGAAGAAAAACGACATAAATATTTTAAAAATCAATTGACATCTTTCGATCACTTATCGCACTTAAATTTTGTGGTCCATTGTCAATTTTTCCAGACAACATCGAATTGAACATACATATACAGTTCAAAAAGCAAACAAAATTTATTTTAAAATTTTGGTTGCACCGAATCAGCGCTATCATTTTCACAAATCATCATCAAGGCTTATAAATATATTCACAGATTATTTTTAGTAAGATATTGGTAATTTTAAGTTAATATGATTAAATTACCTCAGTACAGGTAATCTAAATATTATTTTTAAGATCTTAAACTAATATAATACAATTATATTAACTTAAAATTGACAAATATACATTGGTGCCTTATGGTCAATTATTTTTTAGAAGCTCTTTAAAATGTATATTCTTAAATCTCCACTAAAAATGTCCGAAATGACGAAATGACAGCAGATCATTTGACTTTCAATTAAAGAAGGTAAGAGAAAGAAACATGCTGTACGATCAATCACACCAAATTTTTTATATTATTATTCAAAATAATTTTAAAAAATTTTATCGCCCAGGGCAGGTTTACAGTGAATGAACCACTAACCCATTAATCATTAAAACAGGTAAATAATAAAATGACCGCACCTACAATGTATACCAAGGGTCGAGGGTTCGGATCTCAGGCAGTCCGATGATTTTATTTAAGCCATTTGGGTACCAAATGGCTTAAATATGAATGCCTGGACCCCAATATATATATTTTCATAATAACGATTATCGTATAAAGTTTTATATGGGCTAAGTTGCCGAAAAGATTGTGTGTATGTGTGTGTGAATGTGGAAAAAAAAGTGTGTTTAAAAAAAAAAAAAAAATATATTTATCAATGTACGTTATTTATTTATCTTTCTCTCTCTTTACAGCTGGCTCAATTTTTTCTAACCTTCAATTGGCAGGTATTTAAAAAATGAATAATACTAATCAAATTAACCTTTCAATTTTATTATCTATTTTTCATCATCTTTAGCTATTTAATATGAAAGAGGTGAAAGGCGATTAATAATTAATAGTAGAGACAGGTTCCCGTTCTTCTTGGGATTCTTTAACTTCCTTTTATGAGAGAAAAAGTGAGGACAAAATCAATATCCTATGCTTGTGAAAAATTTATTAATTATAATAAATACAATACATAAAAAGAGCAAAAAAGGAAGCATTTGATTTTACTAGGTATGGTCAACGATTTGCAACCTGTGGTATGCGTACTTCTTGGGATTCGTTTAGGGGTACGCGAAATAAAAACTAAACAATGGCGAAAGTTTTTTTTTTTATTTATTTATTTTGCCTGTTGGCCATAGGTCATCCCGCCAGTTTTTTTTTTTTTTTTTTTTTTCAAAAAAACATTCACACTTTTTTTCTCATTCACACACACATTCATACAGTCTTTTCGGCAACTTAGGCCATTTAAGACTTTGACGATAACCGTTGTAATGTAATATTATCTATTGTGGGTTCAGGCATTTCTATTTAAGTCATCTAGTATCCAAATGGCTTAAATAAAATAATCGGACTGCCTGGGTCCGAACCCGCGACGTTTGGTATAGGAGGTAGGCACGCTACCTACTAAGCCACACCCGGGGGCCCCGCCAGTTTTAACATTATACAAATATTATATAGGCCTACATGAATACAAAAATAAACAGAATACAAAAACATTAATAAAAATAACACTAGTATAACTAAAATGGCGGAAATTAAATATTATTGTGATAAATAAAAGTAATAATTCATATTGATTTGTTAAAAAATTATTTTGAACGTTTACTGAGGATAGGAAATTCCAAGATGTAAACTTTCAAAATATTTTTTTTTTTTTAATTGATAAGCTAGCACTGTTTGTTGGGTTGGAAAAAGTTAAATTCAGTTAATGTTGAGATACATTTTCATAGAAGACTTATCGGATATTTTTTAATTTCTTTTTTTTACTAATTATCATAGGAACCATAAAAAGAGAACTGAAAAAGAAAAAGTTCTCTACCTATTAAAAAATAAGGAAAGTATCAAAATCATAATAATTTATTTTATTAAACTAAAATAATTAAATATTATCTATCCATTTGGAAGAAACGCCGATCTCCGCTTCTACAATCCATCATACATCATCTAAAACAAAATAAGGACCATACATTTAGAACCAAATGATGGATTCTAACATAATTTATTAATACAACAAGTTGAGAAATATTTAACATTTCTTCAACTTACTCTGTAGATACTCCCTTCGACATAACTAACATAACTTCCAAATTTTCACTTCAGGACGGCTATCTATTTCAAAAATGAATATGTAATTAAATAAATTAGAATTAAAAAAATAAAATTTAGTTTAAAAGATTTTTTTTACTGAGTAACCAATTATTTTAATATTACTTACGAATAGATCCAGTTGGTTAAAGTCAAATAGAATCTCGCCGATCTCATTTCCACTGGCCATCCTAACGATCTAAAACAAAATAAAAAAATATAGAAATAGGGATATATGATTTATTTTATGAAAAATATTAAAATTTTTCTTTAACTTACTTTGTAAGCTGCTTATTCCGGCTCAAAGAGAGCTTGGTCCTAAAAACTAACCTAATCTTACTATCTATGACCGGGATAGTATAATTCTATCTAAATCTAATTCTAAAATGAAGTTCCTCTTCTTTCTTGAGACGACCGCGAAACGCGAACACTCTACGGAAGGCAGGTAAGTCTTCAATCAACACAAATCGCAATCGAAATGGAGAAAACGCATTTTTTTAATTATTAGATTTAATATTACTTACGAAAGGATCCAGTTGGTTATGCCCTGAAGAATCTCGACGATCTCAGCCTTCACTCCCACTCTAACCCTCTAAAACAAAAGAAGAATTAAAGGATTAATTTATATCATTGATACTACGTAATATTTTATGACAAATATTGAAAATTTCTTTAACTTACTTTGTAGACTGCTTCTTTCGGCTCAACGAGGGCTTCCCTAAAAGCTAACCTAATCCCACTATCTATGACCGAGACGGTCATCTAATTCTAAAATGAAGTTCCTCTTCTTTCTTGAGACGATCGCGAAACGCGGACACTCCCGGAAGGCAGGTAAGCCTTCATTATATCACTTCGAAACGATACGGTGAAAACGCGCCCACAACCCAAAGAAAGGTAAAAAGGAAATGGAAAAATACAGTACATATGTACTAAGACACATTACAGATCAATTAATCTCCACCCACCTGCCTAATCAATGTCGTTTAATAGCGAACTAAAATAGAGCAGAGTTAATTGATCTGATAATCATTCACGAGTTAGGAAGGAAGCCCGGCCAATACAGTACTGAAGATCCCCCTTGATTGCTCATCTCAGAAACAGAATGACGTTGTTCAAGATGCATGCTGAAAAAAAAGAACCCTAAAAGCTAACAACATCCTATACGAACTCCTAACATCTTGAACATTAACTCATTCTGTCCTGAAACAACCAAGGCCCAGAACTCAGCACTGACGGACAAAGAGCCTCGGAGAAAGAGAAAACACTCTTTCCCTCAAATCCGCGAAAGGGAGGAACATGCGATAGAGAAATTCTCCTATTTCCCTTGAACAACGGTCAAAAGTGAAACGATCCTCTCCTGGGAGCCCTGCCTAAACCTAGATGGGACGAACAACAACACCCTATGCCAGTATTGAGGAACCAATTCACAATTGAACGTCAATTCAAGAGAACATCAAAGAATTCCGACATAGAAGGCCTAAAACCCCATTAATGTATAAATGCGTGAGCGTAGAGATTTTCTAATTATGCGCCCTCTATATAGAACCTATATATTTCTAAATAAGAATTGCGTGTATTCTTAAACATTAACATACAGTTAGTAAACATAAATAAAGATCCACTTATACAATATCTGTTAGTAATCCCATACACGCAAAACTTAAGTCCTAATAATATCTAATAGCTAAAATAATAATGCATGCACACTTGATTTGTCTCATATGATGATGTTGATATCCAATTCGGTGGGCAATGAATGAACGAAAAAAATTAGGATAATCATCCTTTTACCAACAATCGTTTACCTTTTGAACATCCATTCATCACCTTAAAAAGCAGCCATTTGGGTGAAATCTTTCAAAAATACAATTGAACTGAATTAAATTTTTTATATCAAATTATTAAAAAAAAGATTTTTAAATTATCAAAATTAAATCAAAAAATTAAACGAATTTTGAAAAAAAAAATTTAATTTTAATTTTTAAAATTTTGAATTTAAATCATAAACTATTTAAAAGTTAGGGACTCTGAAATGGGAGAAATACATATATTAACAACATCCTATCCATGCACCTATGTCTTAAAATATTTAGGCCAAATTTCGAAAATCCTAATTCTATCTCACTCTACGCTCACGTAAATGTTCATACAGACTTTTGATGTAGCTGCTGCACTCGACCAGCTGTAGTGACTCGCTTGATGAGATGCTCCTTCAAGTCCCGCTGGTGATATGTAATTGTGGGTTGCCCTGGATTCATGATGTCAATTCTCGAAGGCGATTAGTCGGCTTCTAAAATACAAAGAAAAAATATAAATTAATTAAATTTATCTACAGTTGATGTGTGTATATATTTATGTGTAGGCCTATATTCTTGATTTTCAAAATTTTTTTTAGGTCTGGTCTCTCTTTTGGGATTAGGGGAGTATGTTTCTTGGAATCTCCATATACTTATTTAAGCTGCAAAATGGGGACAAAAAGGGACCTCAAAACGTGAAGATCCATCAAAATCTCGAAATGGAATTTTTGACATGAATCCAATACTTTCTCTCTCTAATTACCGTATATTAACATATATATAGAGATAAGAGAAAGTAAAAATTAAAAGCACTAAATTAATTTATTCAAATAACCATTAGTAGCATATAAATATTTTCTCGTAAAATTTTTTCTATTTCTGAAAAGTTACCAAAAACGGAATCATGTATCAAGTAAATAAAAAGAGGCTTTTAGGAGAGTCGAGAGTCGGCCAGTAAGGCTTGACCTTGAAGAGGCGACCAAGTTCACTTATGGCAATCGAAAGCAACTGAAAGGAAACTCTGTTTTGGTTTTCTTTACTTTTTAAAAGAAGTTAAAAAGTTATCAGGTTCAAGTTGGCTGGCTTCTTCCTTTTTTGAATTAGCACCGTCATAAATTTTTCTTACAAACAGGTCCACTCGAATAATAACAAACACTTTTAATATTATTTTCAATCTTATGACCTATATCGACCTATATATTTTTTCATTGATATATTTTCTCTTTTAAAATGTCAACGTATAATAGAAATGAAGAAGACTGTATATTATAGATATAATAAATATATTAGCTAATGTCTAATTAAAAATTATAATTCAAATTTATTAAAAGTCATACATTATATTAATAGAGGGATTAAGATAGAAATTACGATTCAGAAAAAAAAAAACTTGAAACGTTAATGCAAATGTAAATGTAACTGTGAAGCATCAAACAAAATGAAAATATATTTTTTATTCAGATAATTAAATTTAACTCCTCAGAACATTGTCATGTGCCAATGAGAGTGAAATTTACAAAAAAAAAAAAAGTTAAGCTTTGAGCGGCAAATGAAAGCACGGCCTTGAGCGGTGGGTTGCATACAACGAAATCTTGCAGGGGAAATTCTTAAAACTCATAAATAGAGACCGGACAAAAAAGCATAAAAAAATGGAAAAAAGTGCTTAAAAAAGCATAAAAAACTTGAATGAAAAGTTGTTAAATAAGCATAAAAGTTGAAAAAAGCATCTAATAAGCAATTTTTACTCATACCAATGGCATATACAAAATTTTTTTAAAGAAACTAAATTTATTCCGCCTCGCCCTGCGAAAATTTTTTTTGCGGAACCAAATTTTTTCACTCAGCGGAAAAAATTTTTTTACAGGGCTGTATTTTTCACACTGCGGGGTTTTGAAAAATTTGGGGGGGGGCCCCCCTGATATACGTCCCTGGTGTATGCGTGTGTGAATGGGAAAAAAGTTTTTTAATAAAAAAAAAAAAAAAAAAATTATAAATATTCGTAAAATAAGTTCAAATAAGCACGAAAGGGAAAAAAGCATGAAAACTCAAAAAAGCATAAAAAATGCAATCTCAATGCACTTAGTTTTTCCTAATTCGTATAGAAATTAAATATCTAATGGCTGCTTATAAAATTCAGCAATAAGCATTTTGCTTAAAATCCGGTCTCTACTCATAAATAAAAGTAGATTCTTTTTACTCAAGTAAAAAGTAGTTGTCAAAAAATACAAATATTTTAAATTAAATTTTTTTTCTCTGACGAAATGGATTTAATTGTCATTCAAGGGCGGATACAAGGGGGGGAGTAAAGGGGGTAATTACCCCCCCCCCCCGAGATTTGAAAAAAATACTTTTTTTTCGCAAAAAAATTTATTTTTAACGTAAAATTTTAAAAATTAATACTTAAAAATTTGATTTGTATTTATATTTATATTCTGGCAAACAAGTACAGAATGCGCCTTTAAATTACCAAAATTAAGAAAAAATAGTGTGCTGTGCGACCAGTCACACCAGATTACCCCCCCCCCGAGAAACAGCTCTGGATCCGCCCTTTTTGTCACTTGATAATGTATAAAATTTTAAACTTTTTTAGTCTAGCCATTATAGATCAATTATAATTGATATTCAAAAGATTTAAATAAATTTTTATCGGACTGAGATCCATAGGCGTAGCCAGGGGGGTTTGGGGGTTCAAACCCCCCCCCCCATGGGACCCAAGTCATGACTAGATATTTAATACAAATTATATTTCACGTAGGGTAAGAGAAAATAAAAGATAATAATTTACTCTAGCTAAAAAAACAAACCAAAATGATTTATAAATACCCTAAAATAATCCTAAATTTTTGAAAAAAATTTCTTGATCCCCCCCCCATCAAAAATTTCTTGATCCCCCCATCAAAAATTTCTGGCTACGCCAATGCTGAGATCTGAACTAATTCTCTTTGAATTTTAAGAAAATCAATAATTAATATTATTGACATTGTCACTAAATAAAAAATGGTCTTCAAAAGATTTCAATGGCAAAATGAGAATATAAAAAATGAGCATCTAAAAAATAATTGATTTTAGAAATCGTTGTTGCGAATTTTGAGAAAATCGAAAAAAACTGAAAAAGTACATCGGTAAAGTACTAGTACTCTTTGGCCGATTTTGATTAAAAGCTTATTTTCACGGTCCAGGAGGGCACAAAATTAAAAATATAAAATTTCAACCTCCTAGCTCAATTCCTTCATGCTTAAAATTGAACCCAGACACACACACACACACACACAGACCATGTCGCGAAAACATTTTTGGATGATTCAGGGGACCTCAAAACATATATAGCCTATTCATCAAAATCTCGACATCGAATTTTTGACATGAAACTAATACTTTCTCTCTATATACAGTATATATGTATATTAACATATATTATGCATATAGGTAAGAGAAAGAAAAAAATTTGAATTATTTTTTCCTCAATCAAACATTATATAAAGTACCTATATACTGTATTAAGAAGATTTGTAGAGTAGGGTGAATTTGAATTAATAAATATCTAAAGGGGGATATGTGAGCCGAGGGGGATGAAATTCTACATAAAACTACAAACAAAGAAAACTTTGTTTGTAGTGAAATATATTCACGAAACGAAAGATGGAGATACAGGCTTGTAGAATGTTTTTTTTATTATTTATTTTTTTTAACATACACTTTTTTCTCATTCACACTCACACTCACGCACACATTCACAGTCTTTTGAGCAACTCAGGCCATCCATATAAGACTTTGACGATATCCGTTAATGATTAATATACATATTGGGGGTTTAGGCATTTCTATTTAATCTATTTGGTATCCAAATGAATTTTTTTTAAATTATAAATAAATAGGGGAAGCGAGTGCAGAAGAAAGCACTGGCAATAAAAAACAAATTCCACCTCCAAAAATCACTATAACACTGATGAGTGATAAAAGTTTAAGAATATTTTCTATTTATGTTCGAAGTATTATTTAATAAAAATTTCTTATTAAATATTATAGGAAAACTAAATTCTCCTTTAGGGTGGTAGAGGGTGAGGAGGGAGAGAAAGTAATCCATTTGCTTAAAAGTAAACATTTTACAAAAAAATTTTATTTTAAATTTAATTTTTAAAGAAAAATACTATTTTGTTTATTCGAAGGGGTGATTTACACCCTTTCTCACCCTCTCCCCTGGGGTACAAGACTTCATCATATAATTAAAAATTGGATGATTTTATAAGTATATTTTGAGAGAAAAAAATTGAAAAAAAAATATAATTCGTTATGAAAATATTCATTACCTTAATAATAAGATGACCAGACGGGGTGTGGTGTAATGAGGTTGGGGGATGAACGTCTTATTTGCACAAATCACAACACAATATAAAAGAAACTAACACAAGGGAGAGAGAGAGAGAGAGAGTCGAACTGAACCGAATGACTCATGGCTCGACTCAAATAAAACTAAGACAGCCTGACAGATAGGCAACAAGCAAGCAGGCATCGATCGATAAAGAAATAGCATTGCTCTCTGAGGGCCCGAGAATAAAAATTATCAAATAAGTTCTCTATTTAAAAAAATTCTATTCACTTGCAAACTAACGGGGTTTTATTCTGTTGGGAATAAATTCGAAATTGAAATAACTATTAAAAGTTAAAGTTTGTATTTATGTGAGTTTCACGAGGGTAAAAAAGTATTAATACAAATTTAAATATTCGATATGTTAATACTTTTTTTACCCTCGTGAAACTCACATAAATACAACCATTGATCAAAATGTTTCACTGGAAACCCACTCCGCAATCCTTAAATTTAACTATTAAAAGACTCACTTCATAAACCCACCCTTAAAACTCACCGCAATTTAATACTCTCAAGTGTTATTTTCTGTTTTTTGTTTATTAATTAGGGATACATTTCAATTAAAATAATTTTTAAAGAATTTATTTTATTTACCCACCCCTATTATCAATAAAATATACATGGTCTGTCTGTGTGTATGAGTCTGTCTGTGTTCAAAATAACTCAAGAACGAAAAAGCTAGGATGTTGAATTATTATATTTAAGTTAGTCACCCCCATGGGACGTGACATGAAGCTTTTGAACAAAATCAGCCAAAAAATACTAGTACTTTACTAATGTACTTTTTCTGTTTTTTTTTTTTTTTTTTTTCGATTTTCTCAAAATTCGCTCCAACGATTTTTTTTTAAATTCAAAAATCAATTATTTTTGAGATGATCTTTAATATGTAGCTATGTTCTCATTGTCCCATTGAAATCTTCTGAAGACCACTCTACTCTTTTTTTTTTTTTTTTTTTTTTTTTTAAACACTCACACTTTTTTCTCATTCACACTCACATTCACACAGTCTTTTCGGCAACTTAGGCCCAATAATTTGGGGTCCAAGCATTCTTATATAAGCCATTTGGTATCCAAATGCCTTATATAAAATCATCGGACTGCCTGGGGTCCGAACCCGCGACGTTTGGTATACGAGGTTAGCACGCTAACCTCTACGCCAAGCCCCGAGGGCCACTCTACTCTTGTACTCCATAGAAAAGATAGGAGAAATGGTTGCCATGGTAACAAAATATAAATATTATTTTACATCTTGAAAATCGATTGTACCCTACTGACGGAAACTAAATACATGACAAAATATGGTGTGACAGGCACTGAACACAACTTTGGATTACCGAAGGTGAGAGAAAGTTGTACGCTGTTAGACAGTCACACCAGATTTTTCGGCATCGGATACCCCGTCCCTATTTATTTAAATTGATTGGTATCCCATTATCAATAAATAAAATATTTTGATTTATTTTTTAAATAATAAAAATTATCACGCACGCATAAAATGAATTTTCAAGAGAAATAGGCCTATACTTTTTTTGACGTGACAACGTCTTACAAATCATGTGTCTATAGTGGCATGTTAGAGGGGCTTGCACGAAAAAGTTTATTGGCTTGAATAACTCCTCTGTCTTAAGAGGTATAATTATGAGAAATATACGGTTAGAAAGAATGAGTTTTCAGCTAAAGATTGCACCATTTATTTTTTTCCTATCATTTTATTTTACCGCGCTGCGGTAAATTCTAATTTGAAAGTTTAAACCCCTGTAGATTCCGAACGACTATTCAGATCAGACCAAATGAGATGTCATTTGGTGCAGAAAGAAAACCTCTAATAGAATAAATAAAAAAATCCCGAGTAATTAACGCTAAAATTGGTTTTTTTCTCGAAAAACCTCATTTTTTAGGCAAAAAAATATCGAAAAATAGCCCTACTTGTGCAACGCATAGCTACTTGACCATAAAAGCTACATTAAATCTAAATATAGTTTTAGAAAGAGTGGTCCAATGCCCAGAGGTTATTTTTTCATTTTTTTGATATGACGTCATTTTACCGCATGAGAGCACTCGGCGGGATTTCGTTTTTCGAAATTTTAAACCCCTGTAGATTCCGAACGGCTAATCAGATCAGACTAAATGAGATGTTATTTAGTGCAGAAAGATAACCTCTAATAGAATAAATAAAAAAATCCAGAGTACTTAACTCCAAAATTAATTTTTTTTTCGAAAAACCTCATTTTTTAAGCATAAGTCGCCCTTAATGGATAAAAGTTTGTCCACACCTGTCATATATTGTTTCAATGAAAATGTTTGAACATGTTTATTTATGAAAACAAACTACTAGTAAAAAAAAAAAAAATAAAAACAATACTTTCTCTCTTTATATTTCAATATAGGTAAGAGAAAAAAAAATTTTTTGAAATCAAGCAAAAGACGTTGTCACGTTAAAAAGCCACCGGCTGTGTAGAAGACACAGCTAACACCTAATTTTTAAATCTCTTCTATATATAAAGAGAAATAATCTCCCATTGATTTAAATTTTAAATTTGTTTTCTTTACACGGAAATTTTTGGTTAAAAATATTCATTTTAATTAGAAAAGGAATCTTAATTTAATTTAATATTTTTTTATAATAAAAAATCTGGTGTGACTGGCGCACAGCACTCTTACCTTCGGGAATCGAAAGTTGTGTACTGTGCTTGTCACACCAGATTTTTTGTGTCGACATGTATTTAGTTTCCGACAGTACGGTACATTCGATTTTCAAGATGTAAAATTGCCCACGGGGCTTGGAATAGTTGGTAGCGTGTCTACCTTCTATACCGAACGTCGCGGGTTCGGACCCCAGGCAGTCCGATAATTTTATTTAAGGCATTTGGATACCAAATGACTTAAATAAAAATGCCTGGACCCCAATATGTATAATAATCATTAACGGATATCGTTTAAAGTCTTAAATGGCCTAAATTGCCGAAAAGACTGTGTGAATGAATGCGTGTGTGAATGTGAGCGTGAATGAGAAAAAAGTGTGAATGTTTAAAAAAAAAAAAAAAAAGATGTAAAATTTATTTGAGAAAATATTTATATTTTGTTACCATGGCAACCATTTCTCTTCTTTTCTATGGGGTACAAAAATAAAGTGATCTTCAGAAGATTTCAATGACAAAATGAGAATATACATTTTAAATAGAATCTAAAAAATAATTGATTTTTGAATTTAAAAAAAAATCGTTGGATCGAATTTGGAGAAAATCGAAAAAAAAACTGAAAAAGTGCATCAGTAAACACATATAGGACCATAGGCGTACCCAGCGAGGGGCAGGGGGCAGCTGCCCCCCCCCCCCCCCTAGAAGCAACAAAAAAAAAATTAAATGTTTATAAAGTGATGAAACGAAACAAAATTGGTGGTTGGCGACGGGGAATGATTCTTTTTGTTAGGACTCGAGGGTTTTTAGGCCTTTAATTCGAAGGCTTTACCCCTCTATATAAAAAATAGCTATGTCACAATCTGGACGACCATGATCTGCCCACCCCCTGGACGACCATGATCTGACCATGCCCCCCCCCCCCTAGATTTGATCCTGGGTACGCCCATGTATAGGACCATACTCAGGGCCCAGCCATTGTCAACATATTGATCTTCCAGTGGTCATATAGGCAAAAGACCCCTCTATCTAATTTGGTCATTGAATTTATTAAATTAATAATGTCTTTTGCCAATATGACCACTGAAGGATCAATATGTTGAATAATGCCGAAACGTCCCAATAAAGAGTGTTCGTTACTGAATAGAGGCTCTATTATTTGGCTGAAACCTCTTTCCATTAAACATAAAGGGATCAATATGTTGACATTGGCTTGGCTCTGAGGATGGTCCTATATGTGACCGAAACGTCGTCTCTAGCACATTAATAGATATAAATTAAAACTCTACTAGGTGCTTGCTCATTGGAAAAATCCAGAAAATTTTATATCTACATATTTTCAGCTATACACCTCCGACAAATAAAAGTAAAAAAATTTTTATGGACATTCGATCGGTCTCTAAAATCTACAGTCATTTTTTCTTAGGTCTCCAGTAATTATCATATATAACTTGACTGAATGGCGTCAGGGGGGCGGAGTCATTTATTTTCTAGCAAAATAGGTTAGATCAACCGCGGGTGCTATTTTCAATTTTATTTTAGATTTTTGTTGAATGAAAAACAAAGACTTTTTCTAATAAAATTAGGACAAACAATCGTTAAAAAACAGAAGAAAAAATAATATGTTGATTTACATCGTCTTAAGCCCAAATGACCTTAACATACTTAATTTGTTTAACTATTTGCTGACTACAAGATGATCATATTATTTTTTTGTTTTAATTAATCGACCTCTTTTTTTTTATAAATATATAGAACGTATTTCATCTTATTGATTTAATTAGTGATGGATATATTACTTTCTCTTATTCTATATTTGAAATATTTATAGAGAAAGAAAGCAGTTGCGTACCGAGGGGGGGGGGCGAGAGCCCCAGGCCCCGAGCCGGCCTAGGCCCCCATATATTTATAAAAAAAAAAAAATTAATGAAAATTTCCCTCTTAGAGGCCCCGGGGCCCTCAGGGCTCAAGTAAAAATGGAAAAATCTAGATAAAAAAAAGAAAATTTAATGAAAATTTCCCTTTGAGAGGCTCCACGGACCTCAGGGCTCAAGTAAAAATGGAAAAATCTAGATAAAAAAAAGAAAATTTAATGAAAATTTCCCTTTGAGAGGCCCCGGGGCCCTCAGGGCTCAAGTAAAAATGGAAAAATTTAGATAAAAAAAAGAAAATTTAATGAAAATTTCCCTTTGAGAGGCTCCGGGGCCCTCAGGGCTCAAGTAAAAACGGAAAAATTTAGATAAAAAAAGAAAATTTAATGAAAATTTCTCTTTGGGAGGTCCCGGAGCCCACAGGGCTCAAGTAAAAACGGAAAAATTTAGATAAAAAAAAGAAAATTTAATGAAAATTTCCCTTTGAGAGGCCCCGGGGCCCTCAGGGCTCAAGTAAAAATGGAAAAATTTAGATAAAAAAAAGAAAATTTAATGAAAATTTCCCTTTGAGAGGCTCCGGGGCCCTCAGGGCTCAAGTAAAAACGGAAAAATTTAGATAAAAAAAAGAAAATTTAATGAAAATTTCTCTTTGGGAGGTCCCGGAGCCCACAGGGCTCAAGTAAAAACGGAAAAATTTAGATAAAAAAAAGAAAATTTAATGAAAATTTCCCTTTGAGAGGCCCCGGAGCCCTCAGGGCTCAAGTAAAAACAAAATTTAATGAAAATTTCCCTTTGAGAGGCCCCGGGGCCCCCAGGGCTCAAGTAAAAATGGAAAAATCTAGATAAAAAAAAGAAAATTTAATGAAAATTTCCCTTTGAGAGGCTCCACGGACCTCAGGGCTCAAGTAAAAATGGAAAAATTTAGATAAAAAAAAAGAAAATGTAATGAAAATTTCCCTTTGAGAGGCCCCGGGGCCCTCAGGGCTCAAGTAAAAATGGAAAAATTTAGATAAAAAAAAGAAAATTTAATGAAAATTTCCCTTTGAGAGGCTCCACGGACCTCAGGGCTCAAGTAAAAATGGAAAAATTTAGATAAAAAAAAAGAAAATTTAATGAAAATTTTCCTTTGAGAGGCTCCACGGACCTCAGGGCTCAAGTAAAAATGGAAAAATTTAGATAAAAAAAAAAGAAAATTTAATGAAAATTTCCCTTTGAGAGGCCCCGGGGCCCTCAGGGCTCAAGTAAAAATGGAAAAATTTAGATAAAAAAAAAGAAAATTTAATGAAAATTTCCCTTTGAGACGCTCCGGGGCCCTCAGGGCTCAAGTAAAAATGGAAAAATTTAGATTAAAAAAAAAGAAAATTTAATGAAAATTTCCCTTTGAGAGGCTCCGGGGCCCTCAGGGCTCAAGTAAAAACAAAATTTAATGAAAATTTCCCTTTGAGAGGCCCCGGGGCCCTTGGGGTCCAGGGATATACGGTATTTTAAAAATATTTTTGTGTATGGAGGAGAAGAATATTTAAAGATGAGCACCGCCCCCCCCAAAAAAAAATTCAATATAAGGCCCCCTCTTCTAGTGCCGCCCCAGGCCCCCAACTGCCTCGGTACGCCTCTGAAGAAAGTATTGCGATCATGTCAAAAATTCGATTTCGAGATTTTGATGGGTATATATGGACCCTGTTATGCAATGGTGTGTCAAAGACCAAACATTGAGTTTTGAGAAAATCAACAATAAAGTTTTTTGTTTACATTGGATTATATATAATTTTTGCCCAAGGGGCTTGGAGTAGTTGGTAGCGTGCCTACCTTCTATACCGAACGTCTCGGGTTCGGACCCCAGGCAGTCCGATAATTTTATTTAAGGCATTTGGATACCAAATGACTTAAATAAAAATGCCTGGACCCCCCAATTGATATATTAAACATACTGATTATCGTAAAAAGTCTTAAATGGCCTCAGTTGCCGAAAAGACTGTGTGAATGTGAGTGTGAATGAGAAAAAAAGTGTGAATGTTTAAAAAAAAAAAAAAAAAAAAAAAAATATATAATTTTTCTTGTCAATTGTGCAAGTAATATTAAATATAAATTTTTTTAGGACATATTTCATAAAAAATACTATTAATTAAAGCATTTGAAACAATATTCCGTGCTTAACTCAATTTCGAATGTTGTGGTCTTTGACACACCATTGCATAACAGGGTCCATATATGTTTTGAGGTTCCCTGAGTCCAAAAAAGTGGGTCCCGCAAATTGTCTGTCTCTATGTGTGTCTGTGAGTAACGATTTTTAGCATAAAGGAATTGAGCTGCCGGATTGAAATTTTATATTTAAGTTAGGTACCCTTTCAGACACTCAAAATATGCTTTTGAACAAAATCGGCCAAAAAGTACTAGTACTTTATTGATGTACTTTTTTTAGTTTTTTTTTTTTTCAATTTTCTCAAAATTTCCTCCACCAAAATTTTTTTTAAATTCAAAAATCAATTATTTTTAAGATGCTCTTTAAAATGTATATTCTCATTTTGTCCTAAAAGTGTTTTCAAGTACACTTTACTGATGTAATAGTTCAGATTTTTCAAATTCATTTTCCGGCTCTTCGTTTCATAGAGCCAATGTTAAAGGGGGCATTATTAGAAGCCAATAAAAGGCCCAGGGCCTGCAAGTCTCTCAAAATGAGAATATACACTTTAAAGAGCATCTAAAAAATAATTGATTTTTGAATTAAAAAAAAAATTTTGTGGAGGGAATTTTGAAAAAATTGAAAAAAAAAAATAAAAAAATAGGCCATATATGAGAATATTTTAAAATATAATCTGAGTTTTATATATTTATATATTGTGGGTTGGTATCTCTTACTCTACTTTTGTCTTTGAAAGATTATTGTTTTAAATTTAATCTCCCAAAGGGAGGCATTTTCTGATAATAATCTATTTAAAAGAAGAGAATATTGGAGAGTAAATTTTTATGATACGGATTTAGAATATTTTTTCATATCATTCTAATTTCCATATGAAAATGGTACACGTTTGTCAATAGCTTTAAAGGTACTTAATAAAAAAAAAAATTTAACAAGAAAACAAATAAAAAGAGTGTATTTGGAGAAGTATTTTTGTGCAATAGTAAAATTAAAGAACATAGTAAAGGTAAGATTTGAATTAAAATGAAGGTGAATTGCATTAAATATTCTCTAAAAGGAATTTCAGTAATATTTTTCTTTCTTGACTCATTACACACAGATTTGATCAAGTGAGAGATGCCTAAGAATTCTAGTGGACATCGACTGCCTGATTCAAAAGGAGCAAGAAGACCAATATTGCATATATTATTTCATATCGTCTAAAAAAGTCTAATCTCATGCTTAAGTGGTATCTGAATCGTCTTGAATATTTCCTTAAATATTCAGCATTGACGATAATTTATTGGATCATTATTGTGCAATTAAAAAAAAAAAAATTGTATTGGTAAAAATCCAAGTAACAGTCAAAAATAAATTATTATATACAAATTGGCAAAGTAAACGTAAAAAAATATAAACAACATTAAAATAATTAGGTGAATATTTATTTATCTATCTAAACAAAAATATTTTTCTTTATATTTATTATTAGCTTAGGTGTAATATTATTATTCCCTTGTTTTGGGGGTTCTTATCCCCATTGGAACCTGATAAAATGGTATTTATTTTACAGAAATATATTAATATCGGAGGAATAAAACCAGCGTTTGTTGAGCACCTTTACACTTTAAACTAGACAGACGTTTCGGTAACCAGTCATTGCAATCTTCATTGCCAATGAAAGTTTTTAAGGTCCCTGTCATATAGTTTGTTGAGTGCTCCAGGCTGATGCTTCCTACACATTACAATATTATTATTATATATGACAGGGGCACCTTAAAAAACTTTCATTGGCCCTGAAGATGGCAACCGAAACGCCTGCTTAGATTAAAGTGAAAAGGTGATCATCAAACGCTGGTTTTATAACTCCCAATCTCATATATTCAGAACACAAGTTAATCTTTCAACCAAATTTCTCAACAAAAACATTCAACATCCCCTAATTCGACCCAACCAGAGTTCATATCAGTGGCGTACCGAGGGGGGTTGGGGGAGGCCAGGGCCGCAGACAGACTTGACGGACCCCGGGGCTACTTACTAATACGCCTCCCCTCCTCAAAAAAAAAAAAACTTAGTTTTTTTTTTATTATATAAAAGGCAATTGTGGCCTTCATGCCAACAATTTTTTACACAGTTTTTGACAACTTTTGAAATAGTTATAAATATCTTACAATATTTATTTAAATAAAGTTATTTAAAAATTTTTCAAAAGTTCCTAAACAAAGAGTCACAATAATTTATCGAATCCAGATCCGGACAGAGGATTTCCGGGAGAATCTGGAGGTATGGAAAATTTTTTGAAAATTAGCCGTTTTTAGCTATCCTGAGTCGTGAAAAAGATCAAACTTGATTTGAGCTTAAAGGCCCCGGGCCCCTTGAGGAAAAAATTTCAAGAAAATGATTTTTTTTAATGGAAATTTTAAGATTTGAGCTTAAAGGGCCCGGGCCCCCTGAGGAAAAAATTTCAAGAAAATGATTTTTTTAATTGAAATTTTAACCATGAAATTTAATTTTTATTAGAATTTTAAGGTAGGAGCGCAATGGGCCCGGGCCCCCTCGGAGGGCCCGGGCTCCGGGGATATAGCCCCCCTGTCCCCCCCCTGTCTGCGGCCCTGGGGGCTCAAGTAAAAACTGAAAAATGTAAATAAAAAAAAAAAAATTTAATGAAAATTTCGCTTTGAGAGGCTCTGACTCCTTGGGGTTCAGGGATATACGGTATTTTAAAAATATTTTTGTGTATGGAGGAGAGGGATATTTAAAGATGAGCACCCCCCAAAAAAAATTCAATATAAGGCCCCCCTCTTCTAGTGCCGCCCCAGGACCCCAACTGCTTCGGTACGCCTCTGGTTCGTATTAATTTTTTTTTATAATAAGCTTATGTATTTATTTATTAATAACATGAATGAGAAACATTTTTTGCCGTAAAATTCAAAAAAATTATAAAACCAATTTTCTTAAATGGCAGGCCTAAATATAAATTTTTATTCAGTTTTATTCATTTATGGTAATGAAGGAGCCTATAAGAACAACAAGTTAGCAATTTAGAAGAGGCGAGAGTGTAAAAATAAATAAGATATTATTAGAAGTAGAGCCTTATTTGGATAAGCCGAAGGGTAAATAAATGTATAGTCTAAGATTACGAGCCATTTTGATCAAACGAGGAATTTTTTTTTAAGTATCCATTATTCCTCCAAATTTGGTTGCCTACATTAAAAAGCAATTAGGGGCAGATTATTGGACAAAGGAGGAGTCGTCGCCGTCATGTCGATCCCATAAAATTTATTTCCAAATAGGAAAAGTAGGCTACAAGAAGACAAGACAATGTTTATAAACATTTGGGTGGAGGTGAAAACAATGACATATGATGTGAGTTCGGAAAATAAGTGAGAAAATTGAGTTATCAAGATATACAAGTGAATTAAAATGAAAAAAATTATATGACGGGTTATTAATTATTAAAAAAGTAATTTGTGAAGAAAAAATAGTGAATATCCAAAAGAAAAAAAATACCAAAATATTAATAGCTCATGGAAACTCCTATATCATACATTAACATATTTTTGCAAATATTTTATTGAATTTTATTATTGATTCAGAAAAATTTAAAATAAATCCAATACGGGCTGGCAGGTTATAATCAATCATGAAAGTTGTTATTTAGGGAATTTATTGAAAGTTTTGGCTGGAATTATGAATCTTGAGCTAAAAAAAATGAACTGAGAGACACAATAATCGAAACTTATCACAGATAAAATTTACAAATTTAATTATACTAGTGCCCTCTGTACCAAGGGTCGCGGGTTCGCATCCCGTCTCAGGCGACAAAATTTATCTAAATTTAATTGGCTACCAATCAATTTAAATAAATAGGGACTGGGTTTAAATGGCCTTCAAAGCCGAAAAAGGTCTTAAATTAAAAAAAAATGCTGCTATTGTCATACTGAACAGAAGACAAAAACAACGACTAATCATCAATAAAAAAAAAAAAATAAGATGAATATGAAAAAAAAATTCAGCATTCTTCCCTAATCAATCTCAATTTGAGTGAATTAAAAATTAAATGTATGTAAAAACAAAATTTTTGAAATCATGAGATTTAGCCCTGTCAAATTTTTCTGAAATCCGAGAAGGTGAATGTAAAGATTATATTTTGTCGACGACCGCACTCATCACCAGGAGAAAATATGTTTTAAAATGTCAGGTTCGTTAACATGATAGTGTAGCAATGTCTTAATCAATCTTTAATTGCTTGAAAATTCTCTAAACCGTTTGGTGGTCGAACGAACCTGACATTTTAACTCCTATTTTCTCCTGGTGATGAGTGCGATCGGCATTCGAAACGTCAAGAAAGATAATTCGAACAAGTTCAAGTCAGAGTGGGAGAAAGTAGAAGATAGATGGTCCAATGTAATAATTAAAAATAAATCTAAAGAGGATCTCCATATTATTTATTTAGTTCCGGGATGATCGAGCTGAAGCTCGGTGTAATTCGAGAAATATAGAAAAAAGTACATCCGTAAAGTACTAGTATTCGAGATTTTCAAAAGACAAGATCAAACGTGATGTCTTTTGTATACCGCAAATGAGAAATATTTAAAATTTGAAAGAAATTGTTAAAGGGAATTTTGAGAAAAGTAGAAAAACTAAAAAACTACATCAGTAAAGTACTAGTGCCCGAATTTTCCCAAAGTTGAGAGCTAGCGCAATTTCATATTGGTTCCGAAAATAGTGGCCTATATATTTAAGATATTAATTTTTTTTTTTTTTTTTTTTTTTTTAAAACATCCACACTTTTTTCTTACTCACACCCACACTCACACACACATTCACACAGTCTTTTCGGCATCTTAGGCCATTTAAGACCCCTACGATATCCGTTATAGAGATTAATATACATATATGGGGTCCAGGCATTCTTATTTAAGCCATTTGGTATCCAATTGGCTTAAATAAAATCATCGGACTGCCTGGGGTCCGAACCCGCGACGTTTGGTATATGAGGTTAGCACGCTAACCTCTACGCCATGCCCCGAGGGCATATTAATTTCTTATATATATTTTAAGATATAAATATTTCTTATATTTTACATTTACTTTGCCAATTTGTATAGGCCTATAGCCTAATATAATTTGAAATACGAAGATTTACCAAAATATTTGCAAAAATTTCTCAGGAAACCAAGTGAGGTTTTTTTCTTTTAGTTTAAGATCTGATTACCACAGTGGTTTCCAAACTTTATGTTACCAGGCCTCCCTTAAAAATATTTATTCTTATGACGCCTCCCCCCCCCCCATTTTATAAAATAATACAAAAACAAAAATTTTTAATGCTAAAAAATATAAATTTATATAAAAATATTTTTTTTTATTTATTCTTATTTATATTAAAACTAGCAATCATTTGGAAAATTGGTCCTGGTGGCCAATATTCGCTCCTCCCCTTAGTCTAGTCCGCTCCTCAGTTTGAAAAACGCTGGTATAAGGGTATTTTATGGCTGGTGGAATTTGTATCAGGAATGAAAGTTAGAAGAAAACGCAACCAGAATTTTTTCTTTAAAAATATATTTTAATAACTTACGTTTCGGCCTTGGTAAAAGCCATCCTCGGATGACCACTAACAACTCCGAGGATGGCTTTGACCAAAGCCGAAACGTCCGCTGTTAAAATATATTTTTAAAGAAAAAAATTCTGGCTTCGTTTTTTCTAACTTCCATTCCTGAAGAAAAATATTTTTCTCAAATCTTATTTTCACGCTCTAGGGGGGGGGGGCTAACTTAAATATAAAATTTCAACCTCCTAGCTCAATTCCTTCATGCTTTAAATTGAACCCAATCAGGCACACAGACAGAACATGTCGCGAAAAACACTTTTTTAAATTCAGGGACCTCAAAACGTGTATATCCATCAAGTCTCGAAATCGAATTTTTGACATGAATTCAATACTTTCTCTATATATATATGTATATTAACTTATTATAGGTAAGAGAAAGTAAAAATTCAAATCTGAATTGGGATTAGTTCTATATACTAATAGATGCGGTAACTCACCCCAGTAAAATACTAAGTGGACTAATCATATCTTACTTTTCTACCTAATGAAAAAAAATCTCTACAAAATTCTGCAAGGGATTCGATGAGTTTCTCAGTTACCCAGTGTAATTATTATCTGTTTATGAGAGTTTCGAAATCTTCAAAAATTAATTCCGCCCCAGTAATAAGAAATTTTAGGATGACATTAAAATGTTTCTACCCCACTATGCTATTTGCTAAATATTGAAAGTAAATTTTAACTCAAACGGAATGCACTTATTTTTTAGTAAAAGTATTAAAAAAACATTAATATCTTTGTGAATTATAGGGGATGGGGCATTAACCCCCCTGGTTAATGCCTTCATACCTCCTCCCCCCCCCTTTAAGGAAATGCGAGCCTTCACCGCGAAATTACTCTCAAAATAATTTGAATACATTTATAAATAATTATTTTAATTTTTATTTTATTTTGAAATTATTTTATTTAATTTTCAACCCTTAATCCACCCCTGAGTAAAAGTATATTAAGGAAATTTGATTAGCAAAAATATAGGCAAAATAGAAAGAATATAATGGTAAATAATGCTGTGTTTAAAAAAAAAATAAATAAAAATAAAAAACTAATTTTTTTTCAATGACACCTACACTCCCCCTCTCCCTTACAACAGCTTATATTCATCCTCTACCCTTAGTGAAATATAAAATATTTAATTTCATATCCAAAAGAATCGTTTTTCGCAGTCAAATTATTTGTTTCTATCATTTTTTTTTTCAACGATAAAATGCATAATAATTACCTTTAATAAGACACTCATGAGGGTGTGCTGGTTGACGGTGAGGTCAGGGTGGGTTACACTAATTTAATTATTCACTTTGATTCACTTTAAACACAATTAAAAAAGACAGCAGCTCGGCGCGCCTGCCGCTAGACCACGCGCTCGACTGAACGAGAGTCTTGTCTTTCTTTCTATCGGAATAAAACAGAAAATAACAATTCCCTTTTTATTAAAAAAAAAAAAAAACCTTTTGCTCTAATCTAACTATATTTAGAGCCGGAAAAAAATGTCAACAAGTGATTTATAATATTCCATTGCCTTTCTTAAATAATCAACCCTTCTCATCACCCCTAATCAAAATAATAATCAACGCTATTTTTTGAATGTTTTCTATTTATTTGGCTTCAATTTAGCTAAAATAAATTTAAAAAACATTTTTTTCAATTTTTCAACCTTTTATCCAACTTCCCTGGACTTCCCGTCTTTGGGTATTACACATAATATAATTTTCTAGAATGAGTCTGGGTCTTACTTTAGGCCAGTGGTTTCCAAACTTTATGTTACAACGCCTCCCTTAAAAATATTTAATCGTATGACGCCCCCTCCCCCACACATTTAATAAAATAATACAAAAACAAAAATTTTTAATACAAAAAAATATAAATTTATATAAAAATATTTTTTTTTGTTTATTCATATTTATTATTTTAATTAAAAACTCAGTCCCAGAATCTTCTAAATTATTTTATTATTTTATTTATAAAACTAGCAATCATTTGGAAAATTGATCTTGGTGGCCAATATTCGCGCCTCCCCTTAGGCTAGTCCGCGCCTCATAGTTTGGAAAACGCTGGATTACGATATCCTAAGACCTGAAGAAGGATGCTTCGTGAGATCGAAATATTGACAGGAAATAAACTAGGTTCCTCTTAAAGAGGATTTAACACCGATTACTTGAATCTTAATATAACCATCATTTTTTTTTTACATTTAGTAAATACTTCGTGGGAGGCCCTCTCATTTCTGAGTTTAATTAGCAGTATGAGTCAAATAAAAATAAACTCATTATTTATTTATGCAAATTAGAGTATAGAGTAGGTCTCGTGTTCCCCTCTTTTACCTACTTTCATTTATAAAAACAACATAATGTCTTCTTAAAAAGGAAAGTATAATAATTTTATAGGGTACAAGTGCTATCAAAAAAATTGTCGGGGGAGGTTATCTCTTCAACCCAACATACATATACCCCTCTCTTCATAGGCGTTAGCTCAAGGGGCTCGAGCCCCCCAGGAAAAACGGCTTTACTATCGTTTAAAGGTAAAAAAGGGCAAAATCTTAAAACTCTTAACCCGTACCCCCTGCGTCAATCATATTTAGGCCCCCCTAATAATTTTTAAAAGTCCTCTCTTTACAAATCAAAAATTAATTTAATGATTTTAAGCATTATTGAATACACTGTACTCTAGATGGAAATTCATTCATTAATTAGATGAATGAATCAGATTAATTAAATAGAAAAATTGATTATCTTAATAGCCAAAATTAAATTTACCGATTAGAATCTAAATCCTCTTTCTAATTGAATGAACCCACTCAAGCATCTTTTTCACGTTTAATTGCGAATGTTTTATCTTCTAAAGGCTAATTGTAACGCCTCGCTGGCATCTGTAAATTGCATGTAGCACGATTCAAATTCACTAGGACAAACAATTCCCGGATCCTTAGGGATTTTAGCAACCATTTCATTGTAGAAATTTAAAATTATTTATTCATTGCCATTAACATCTTATTGCTGTCTTTTGTATTGAACTTAAATAATCAAAAGTGGAATAAGTTTCCGTTATCCTCTCCGTTATAGATATTGATTGAAAACAAATTAAAACAAGCAATTAAAATTTAATCTTATTATTAAGCAGCCAGAAGAGGATTTAAGCGCATTTTCCAAGTGTTAACAAAAACATCTCTATGCAGTAAATAATTCTCTAATGTCCGTCTGTCTGTCTATGTCACGCTCTGTTTGAGTAACTTTCCGTTGGAATTTCGAAGGTGAGAGACCGTCAGAGACAAATATATTGGTGGGTCTTAATTGCACCGTATTAAAAAAGGCGAAGGGTTCACGAGGGTGTAGACCACCGAAAGAGGGCGACGCGGCTAGGGAAAAGGATCAACACAATTGCCTAACTTTCCCATTGATTTCAACATTCATGGGCTACTATTATCACTTGCTTCCAAAAGATAATGTCCAGGGGATGCTAAGAAATGATTATTGCTGTTGGTTGATTTGATTAAAATATGCAAGGATCATCTTTTTCTAACTTGGCAAAATAAATTTATAAAAAAATGAGACCGAAAGAAAAGCAAGCCGACCCGTCTCACGGCCTGAAGCTTGATATGAAAAATGGAAAGAAAAAGGCTGACATAAAAGAAAGAAAGAAAGAAATGCCAACCTTAGCTCGGGTAACTCGTGGTCGCCATCCACGTACTCACTAGAAGTGAGCCCCTGAGTGTAAAATATGCAAGGATCACAAATCCACTAAATAAAATTTCAAATAATTTGGAAAGATAAAGATCATTTTTTGGCAAATTTTTTGTTTTGACATAACACGGAAAACCAAAATGGTGGGTTGGTAAAAGTTAAACGATTGAAAATGTGAATTATTTATTTATTTATTTTTTTGAATTTTTCCACCTACCAGAATATATTAATATTTAATTTAAAAATGATTTAGAATTGTAAAAATTTTAAGATTTACTCACCAAATAAAAGATTTCTGGGATTAAATCGACGAGCACAGGATCCACGTGAGAGCTGCGTCGACTTCTCAGTCTTTACTGACGAACATGCAAAACTGAACCAGACATCAAGCAGTCATGAATGAACCTGTAAGAACAAAAATAAAACCATTTAGAAAAAAAAAATATAGGCACTCTATACAGATGGTATATGTGTGAGGGGCAAAAGGATTAACATTTCCAGAGGCGTACCAAGGAGGGGTGCGGTTCGCCCAAGGCTCCGAACCGGCAAGTGGCCCCGGGGCCCTCAGGGCTTAGGAAAAAAAAAGGAAAAATAATAAAAAAATTTAAAGAAAATTTGTCTTTGAAAGGACCCGAGGTTCTCGGGGTTGGGGATATACGGTATTTATATATAAAAATGAGTTTGCCCCCCCCCCCCGAAAAAATTAAATATACAACTCTGGTACATGTCTAGTGACGCCCCAGGCCCCCAACTGTTTTGATACGCCCCAGATCATTTTTCATTTGATTGAAAGTAAGTTATTCAAAAAAAAAATTTTTAATAATTCATTATCTGAGTGAATAAAGGTAAAAGTTTTCTAATATTTCTATTTTAGCTCTGAATATCTTAAAATAAAAAATAAATAGGCAACGAAGTGATTTAAAAACCATTGGGGTGATTTCTTTATTCTGCTCAAGCCAGGGTGGTCACGAGCGAATATATATATTTTCGTGGAGGGGGACTCGAAATCATATTTGGAGATATAGTCTCCCTCATAAAAATAAATAAATATTTATATTTATTTCAAAAGCAAAAGTTTAATTTTTTATATATTTGCTCTCGGGGCTTGGTGTAGAGGTTAGCGTGCTAACCTCGTATACCAAAAGTCGCGGGTTCGGACCCCAGGCAGTCCGATAATTTTATTTAAGCCATTTGGATACCAAATGGCTTAAATAAGAATGCCTGGACCCCAAATAAATATATATTATTAAATAACGGTTATCGTAAAAGTCTTAAATGGCCTAAGTTGCCGAAAAGACTGTGTGAATGTGAGAGTGAATGAGAAAAAAGTGTGTGTTAAAAAAAAAAATATATATATTTCCTTTTGTTATGGGTCATATAGTGAATTCCCAGAGTCCTAATCCTGGAGATTAATTTTGGAAAATTTTGGGATGAGGCCCGCTAGCCTCTGATTTTAGTCTACTTATCAATCGCAGTTTTTTTTTTGGCTCGAAAATCCCTACAACATCTTGAATATGCCATTGACTTTATGTATAATAATAAGTGAATTCGATTTATTTACGTATTCATCTATATATCGATATATAGACCCCTTCAATTAGTGAATAATTTTTTTAGTAATTATAATTTTTTTATTTAAGGTTTTTGTCGACATCTAAGGCCATTTAGACCCTATCCCTTTTTATTTCAAATGATTAGTAATCGACTCTAATGAAATAAGTTTTTCTCGCTTGGGACGGGAAGCGAACCCGGGACCCCGGCACGTTTAATTATATTTAGTCCAAATAAAATATTTTTATAGTTCTAGACAACGATTTTTTTTATAATCGAAAACATCTAAACACAATGTAATAAAAAAGATAATTTAAATATTAATTAACTTTAAAGCTTAGCATAAAATATTACGAAGGTTAACATTTTAGGGTCTTAAATATAATAATAAAAAATATTTAAATAGTAAAAACATTAATCCCCTCTACACAAAGACACGCCCTGATCTCATTTCGAGTTGAGAACAGTAATGATAGGAATACAAAAGAGAAGGTGAAATTTGGGAATAATGATAAATGAAATGAAAATAATTAAATACTTATAAGGAATAAATAATAGAATAGAAATTATCAAAACCAGGCTTCAGATAGATCCGTCAGGTGGGGAGGGGAGGGGTAGAGTACTCGCCTCTTGTGCTAAAGGTCAGGGCTTCCTGACTCAAGTGAGAAAAATTTATTTCAATTGATTTGAACAATCAATTAAAATAATTATGTGCAGGGCATAAATAGACTCAGATGCCGAAAAAGATTTTAAAAAAAGCTATTGAAAAGGAAAATTATAAATACCTAAATAATAAACATCATTTTCCACAAAGTATTGTATACTATTTTCTAACTACTTTGACAAATTAAGAAAAAATATTTTTGATATACTCGTGTTTTAGGTTCCATGAATCCCTAATTCGCTCAAACGATTTTGATTAAAATTCAAAAATCAATTATTTTTTAGATGCTCTTTAAAATATTAAAACTATTTAAAAATATTAATATTAAAATATTCTCATTTTGCCATTGAAATCTTCTGAAGACCACTTTTGTATGTACTTCATAGGCATCCTATGGCAACAAAATATAAATATTTTCTCATAGTTATAAATTTGACATCTTTAAATTCGAACATACCATACTCTCGGAAACTAAATATATGTCAACACAAAAATCTGGTGTGACGAGCACAAAACACAGCTTTTTCTTACCAAAGGTAAGAGAAAGTTGTGTGCTGTGCGACTAGTCACACCAGATATTTTCTTTTCCCAGGAAAAAGATAATGCGCTAATTGTTAATCGAATAAAGTTGTAGACTAATAGAAAAAAATGTTAAATCAATATAACGAGTATTTAAAATGTAATTAAATTTTTTCTGATATTAATAATTTATGTGGAACATAAAAATGATAATTCAATTAAAATATCCTCTTCTCCTGTCATAAGGAAAGAATATCGAAGTTCTTTCGTGACCTCTAGCCGCCCACTGGTGTATTATGTAATATTTTATAGCTATATAAACAAAATTCACTCTTAGACGGTCATGATTGGCTACGCCTTGCAACCCTAATCTTTATAAATTAGCTAAAGTAATTGATTTGAGAAATTAATTTAAAAAAAAAAGAAGAGAGAGCAAAACTTATTTGTTTTTAAATTTTCTTGGCTATTAGACAAAATTAATTAAAGTTTATATTATTACAAAAGAAAGACTTAGCGGACGTGATGACTACAATTCTCAACCTTGCCAAGAGGTTTATCGACAAAGTGTAAATTTTTTTAATGAATACCGCTGTTCAAGAAATTTATGTTTATCATTTGCAATAAACGAATAAGCAAAAGTAAGTAGGTCAAAATATCGAAAACAGTTTCATTTTCATTCTAGTTTCTCTAAAGTGCTTAAATGAAATAAATGAAAACATTTTTTATAACTATAGTATTATAGAAATAATTGTAATATTACATTTCATGCTACAAACGTTTCGGTTAGAATCAGATTAATTTTTAAATAAAATAACACAGAAAATATTTAAAATTATCACCCAATCAATATAGTTTCTTATGTGAACAATTATTGACTTATAACTCTAATTGTTCAAAAAAGAAACCAAGTCTTTTTAAATTATAACCCATGGACGACTTATCAGAAAGAAATTATCAAGAAAAGAAAAAAATTATCAGGGGAAGGCAAAATTTTTTGAAATTATACTACTTTAGACTTGATGTGAAATAAATGAGATTTATTTATTTATTTATTTAATGAATCAATTTATGTTTTTAAATGCACTGTAAGCGTAAACGCGCGACCGCTACAAGAGCGCTAATTAGCGACAACAATAGTCGCGGATACACGCGACAAGGGCTGTACACTGCACGCGACTACTCGCTGCATTTGATATAAAATATCTTATACATTTCTATGAGAATATAAAACAAATCAATATCATTTTAATAAATACTGAATTTATTAAAATATTCGAAAATGTTTTAAATAGAAGGTGCTGCCTATGAATTGAATAGGAAAGCTCTACTTGTCTTAACATACGCCATTGGGCCAAAACGTCTACAAAATACATATTTCTCAAATTAATATAGACAATACAGAGAGGAAATTTATAAACAAAGAAAAAAATATTTATATTTTGTTACCATTGCAACTATTTCTCCTAGCTTAGAAGTATAAGAGTAAAGTGTGCTTTAAATAATTTTGGGGGCAAAATGATAATATACATTTTCAAGAGCATATAAAAAAATAATTGATTTATGAATTTTAATTAAAGCCTAGAGCAAATTTTAAGAAAATAAAAAAACTGAAAAAGTACATCAGTAAAGTACTAGTACTTTTTGCCCGATTTTCTTGAGCCAGGCCCCTAACTTTAATATAACATTTCACCCTCGTAGCTCATTTCCTTCATTCTTTATCTTGTTCACAGGCAGATCAGTGCGATTATAGAGATTCTAAAAAATAATTGAATTTGAATTTTAATAAAAATTGTTAGAGCGAATTTTGAGAAATCGAAAAAAACTGAAAAAATACATTAGTAAAGTACTAGTACTCTTTGGCTGATGTGATAGAAATTTCTCGAAATACTTGCGACATTGGTACTTGGCTTAAGTATAAAATTTGAATATCGAGAGTTTTTTCGTTTTTGAGTAATTCCCATTAACCCACATTTTTTGATATTTCACTTGAAATTAATTTTAATTTATTGTGAAAAAATCTTAAATTTCAAGAAGATCGATTCCAGTTAAAATATCAAAACATAATGTTTATGTAAATTTCTATGAAAGGGAATTTATTGCTTTTAAATGCCTGTTTTATTGCTTTTCTTGAAATTGCCATTAAAAGGTGGCGATTCCCTTTTAGCTTGAATTTACGTCATTTTCACAATCATTTGAATGAATTTCAACTGAAGTATCAAAAAATGTGGATTAAATTAAATAGCACAATAAGGAAAGAACTCTCGATACTCAAACTAAGTATTCATGCCTCAACCATGGGCAGGAATTTCATCCCAATCGACCAAATAGTACTAGTACTTTACTGATGTATTTAAAAGTTAATTATTTTTTAGATGCTTTTTAAAATGTAGGCTATATTCTTATTTTGTAGACAAAATTGTTTGAAGCCCACTTTACTTTTATACTTCATAGGAAAAGTAGAAGCCATGGTAACAAAATATAAGGTACGTATTTATTTCAATTTTTTTATATCTTGAATTCTAATATATATATAGCCGGAAACTAAGGATATGTTGACACAAAAAATATTGTGTGACAAGAACAGAACACAACTTTCGGTTACCGAAGGTAAGAGTAGAATAGGTATAGGTAGAATATATAGGTAAGAGAAAGTAAAAAGTATCAGATGAGAGTTATTTCCCCTGATGATGAGTATAAAACTTCTAAATTATCTTTCTAAACGCTTTATAGAAATAATTGGTATTTAAATAATGAAAAAAGTAAGAAAAGAAATTAATCATATACGAATTAGAGCATTAATATATAGATTAAAAATATACTAATTTGAAACACAAAGGTGAGTAATAAATGAGATTGGAGATAATTTGGAAGAGCTTTATTCAAATTCAGGGACTGTGAACCAGTTTCTAGAGAAAATTTGGAGATAATGATCCTCATTTGATTGCATTACTTTAAATATAGTAAGCCCCCTACATATATCTTATTTAAAAATGAGTATCAATTTAATGAAGAATAGAGATGTCTGTGAGGATGTTTGAATAAGGAACCCAATGAGCAAGGCAGTCATCAGAAATAAAAATTAGTATAGCCTATTATTTCGTTTCGGGAACCCCTCGCTCCCATCCTCAGGACGAATTAATTGTCACAAAATAGATGAACAATTTTACAATTTATATTAATTAGGGTGGGCCTTATTTCGGACTTTTTCGATTTTGTACCGTCCCACCCCTAAAAATATGCGACTGGTTGAAAAACAGAAATATAAAATTTTAGCCTATTTGGAGGTGATTTAGACGACCCACGAGGTTTAAAGTTAATTTTTTTCTCTTTGGACACCTATAATGCCATTTTTACAAACCCTGATTACAATAAACAAATTTTTATAATATTCTAAATCTCTTTTTCTTTCCAAAAATTCATGGGTGAAAATCCATCAAATATTAACGAAATTATAATCAAAAACATTGAGCTACGAGGTTGAAATTTTATATTTAACTTAAGGTAAGAGAAAGTTGTGTGCTGTGCGACTATCACACCAGATTTCTTTTTGTTTAACGTACTGTCAGAAACTAAATACGTATTTCGACAAAAAAATCTGGTGTGACAAGCACAGAACACAACTTTCAATTACTGAAGGTAAGAGAAAGTTGTGTGCTGTGCGACTGTCACACCAGATTTTTTAGTTTAAACTCAATGAGCAATCAATAGCTGTTTTAAATAATTTTGTGACTATTAATATATTAATTAGATAATTAAATGTAGTATTTTTTTTTTTAACAGCGGTAAATAAAAAAATTAATTCAATTAAAAATTGTAAAAGAAAACAAATGTATTTATTTCCTTGATGAGTTTTATTAGGTAAATTCGGCATGGTATCTTTGTGTATTTTTCTTTTTTTTTTTTTAATAATAATTTTCTATACTTGAGGTAAAAAACTCAGTGAAGAGAAAGGCGAAAGTATCAAACGTACTGAAAAATTTTATAGATTTAATTAAAATATTTCTTCGTTTTTTTTTTTTTCCTTTAAAGAAGAATTGAAATTGTTTTGTGCGTCATCGAATCTTTATAGTAACGAATGGGTTAAAGAAAGAATGAAAGGAGCAACAAAGCATGTCGGTTACACGGTTTTTGTTTCATCAATTGCGTTCAAAAAAAAAAAAAAAAAAAAAAAAAAAAAAGATCGAGAAGAGAACAAACAAACACGTTGAGAAATTTATTCTTAAAAGATGCTTGCTTGTTTATTTATATTTTAGATAAAAAAAAAATTCATTGGGTTAAGGTTATAATAAAATTAATAAATATGCCTTGATCATTGTATCTATTCATTGTATAAATAAATAATCCGAATAGATAGAGATTTGATTGAAATAGATGCTCAATCAACCACAAACTCATCTCACTAAATATTTGTAAAACATTTTAATTATATATTTATGCCCTTGGCCCGGTGCTCAAAGGTAAAAACATTGACTAGAGGTTTGGGGTTCGTTTCGTGCACCAAACGAGAAATTGAATTAGCTACCAATCGATTGAAATAAATAAAGAATTCTAAATGGCCTCAAATGTTAAAAAAGACATTATACAAGTTAAAAAAATAATATTTATTAATGCCCAACGGGAAAAAACTCCCTTATATGAAAAAAATTACATGCACCGAAACATCGAAGTACAAATCCATCTTTCAAATTTCGACCGAAACAGTTTTATTCAGATTTTTTAGTTAATTAATACTAAGGTCTGACCGAAACAAGATTTTCAGCCGAAACCAAAAACGAAACCGAATTTCGGCCTCAATTATAGTTTCGGCCGAAACCGAAACTTGTACAAAATTCATATCATTTTACCTTTTTTTTACTTTTCCCTAGCAAAACGAAATTCTTACCGCCCTGCGGATATTTTTTTTCTCACCCCTTTTCCACCGAACGGGAATATTCGGTCGGTTCCTAATTAATACTATTTAAAACATTTCTCATAGATTAATATATAAAATTGCAATATCTCATTTATTAAAATAAATCTATTTAAACAGTTTGTTTTATAAACCCACCCTTTCTCCGGCCGAGAGAAAGTGAGAAATATCAATAATGATATCCTCAAAAGTCAAGGGGTGGGGGGATTAGGATCCCAGAAAGTCCGATGATTATTTATTTAAATCATTTGGATGATAGTTGGTATAAATGTCCCTGGATCATCGTAAATAATAAAAAGATTAATAATCGTTGATATGGCCTCGAATGCCGAAAGGAAAAAAAATAAGAAAAGAAATTAATCTTATTCATATTGGGTATAAAAAAGAAAAGAAAATACTTTTTAAAAAAATCTGATTCTCTTTTAACCGAATGATTCAAAGAGAAATCATTCTAATCATTTGAAAAATTTTGAAAGAATAACATGAAGTAAAAGAGTTTTTGATTATTTTTTTCAAGAAGAAAGTTTTCTCATAACTTGAAAAGTTATTAAATATATTTAAAAAAATGTGGATATTATTTTTTCACCTGTCTCATCTCTAAATCATTAAAAAAGAGTTAAATTTAGAAAAATATTTTTTTAAATTGATGAAGGCATTCAGTATGTTTAGGGGTCATCCGCATATTACTTAACGGGGGGAGGGGGTCTGGACAAAACGTTACTAATTGTGTCATGGGGGACCCGGGGGTTCTCTTAGTGTGACATAACAATTCAAAGTTAAATTTATAAAAATTTTTGAAAAAAAAGTCGAATTATTTTCACAACACGGAAAAATGGAGTGATTAATTAAGTCCCGGGGGAAAATTTACTAAAAAAAAAAAAAGTAAAATGATACGGTATGAATTTCGAATGAAATTTTATTCGCGGGGGAGGGGGTAGTTATATTTTGTGACTTAATATTTGTAGGGGAGTTTGTTTGTATGTGACTGTAACATGGGAGGGGTCTAGAAAATCGTCAAGGCATTAAGTAATATGTGGACGACCCCTTATCAATTTTAAAAATCTAGACATCGAATTTTTGACATGAATCGAATACTTTCTCTCTATATAGAGTAAGAGAAAGTAAAAATGATTAAAAGTAAGAATCCTCAAATATAGAAAAATATTCCTTAAATAAAATTTGTATCGACAAATTTTATTAGTTGTTAAAAAAACAAACAAAGAAATTACGTAGTCTGGGAGGGTGGGAGGGAGGTGTATAAATTTGCGTTTAAAATTAATTGGACACCTTTGGACTTTATAATGTTAAATTTTCTATCTAAGTAATACAAATGTGTAGATGGAGTGTGAGAATTTTTTATTTGGGATGGTTTCCTTTCCCATAAAGATCAGATAGAATTGATAATGTTATATAAGTAGAGTTTGGATTTGAATTTGAGTCGCTTTCAATTATAGGATTCGAAAGTAAATTGTTTTAGACAAGAAATTGTTCTTTAGACAAACATTTTTTTGATTTTAAAAACAATTAACATAAAATTATTAAGAGTAGAAATTTATTTATTTATTTTCAACCCTTAAACATGGGCGTAACTAGAGAATTTGACTGGGGGCAAGGGCGGATACAGGGGGGGGGGGGGGGTAAAGGGGGTAATTACCCCCCGCTGATGTGTATTTATATTCTGGCAAACAAGTACAGAATGTGCTTTTAAATTGCCGAAATTAAAAAAAAATAATGTGCTGTGCGACGAGTCACACCAGATTACCCCCCCCCCCCGAGAAACACCTCTGGATCCGCCCTTGACTGGGGGCCATGGGACCAGGCATCCTCCGGGGAGCTGGAAAGCCCCATATTTTCTCAATTTTTCTTGGGGCAGGGAGCTTTCTGGGAGGGGGAGCTGCCCCCCTGCACCCTCCTAGTTACGCCCATGCCCTTAAACCTCAACATATATAAATAACAAGTAAAGTTCTGATGCTATAAGAAATATTAGGAAAGAGAAAAAAAAGAAATCAACAAATTTTCTTAATACCTCCCACCTCCTCTTCTCTCCTTACAACAAGTAATATTTATTAATATTTAATGAATAATTAAAAAAGAAAGAAAGAAGGAAGATTTTTTTTTTAGTAATAAAAATAAAATGTATTCTTTCCTCAATGAAAAAAAGTATTAATTACCTTTAATAAGAAGCTCCAAGGGGGTGGCCTGACGGACTAGGTAGGGTGAGTTGTATTATTATTCACTTTGAAATAAACACAGTATAGAAAAACCAAAACTTGCCACTTCTGACTCGTCTAGCACTCGACTGAGAGAGCCTGTGTTTACGTGACTTTCTGTTTATAAAAGGATCATAATAAGAAATCCCATTTTAACAAAAATAAAAAGTATATTTTTTTTCCTAATCGATAATTATTTAGAGATGGAAAAAAACATTAATAGATTATTTAAAATATTCTCAGTTCTTTCTTAAGCATTTCCACCCCTGACCAACCCAACCCTTAATATAAATATAATATTTTTCAACCTTAATTTATTAATTTTTTTTTCTCTTATTTTTGTTTAATTACAACTGAAATAAATTAAAAAAAAAAATTTAATTTCTTCATCTTTCACTACCCTTTTATAAATAAAATATGTGATTACGTAGAGTTATTATCTCAATCAAAATTTTTTAAGAATAAATTCTGTTCCGCATAACAGAAGAAATTTGATCCAGGGGTAGAGACAATCGACTAAATATTTACAAAAATATTTGGTCCATGGATTGTTAAGAAAATAGTGGTTAGGGGTCGTCCACATATTACGTAACGCCTTTTTTGACGATTTTCTAGTCGCCGACCCCCATCTCACAGTTAGTTACTTACAAACAAACCCCCCTACAAATATTATGTCAAACATAGGACTACCCCCTCTCCCCCGAATAAAATTTCTTATACAAAATTCATATCATTTTACTTTTTTTTTTTGTTATTTTATAAATTCAACTTTGAAAACCCCTGGGTCCTCCATGTCAGTTAGTAACGTTTTAGCCAGACCCCTCCCCCCTTAACGCTTTACGTAATATGTGGACAACCCCTTATTAATTAATATTGATGGGCCTTTTTTATTGCTTCCTGGGGACCGATTTAAAAAAAGGAAATTCCCTTGAAACATGTAAACACCAAAAAAAAAAAAAAATGAATTTGTCCCTCTAGCCGGGATTTGTCCCCTTTATCTCCCTCCAAATTGTACTTTTAATTTACCTTTATCAAGGAAGGGGTACAAAAGCAGAGTCTGACAGCCAAAATTTTTCTTTAAATATTTTATTGGACCGACGTTTCGGCCTCAATGGAGGCCAACTTCAGGGCTGAAAACGTCTAATATATATAGGTACATTTTTAACCCTGAATATGGCGTCTATCGAAACGTCGAACTAATAAAATATTTAAAGAAAAAATTTGACTTCCAATCTCTGCTTTTGCAACCCTTCCTTGATACAACTCAATAGCCACAACTATTAATACAATATAAAATTAACCCTTTGACTAGAATAAAGATAGAATTTTGTACACTCTAAGTTAAATGGTTAAAATTTAGGAAAATTATATTTAATAGGCCTAATAAGAAAAATTTGAAAAATTGCAATTTTCAGAAATTAAAATAAGCCTGTATAGGCAGCCAAGTACAATAGCATTTTTTGCCCTGAAAAATTAAAAAAGTATACTGAATAAATAAATGTTTTTTCACTATCTGAGACCAAATAAATATTTACGTAGCCTATATCACAGCATGATTACGTTAGTCTCTCTACTAATTATAATATTCAAACAAATATTTATTTCATTTAGTATTCATTTAATTTTAACTCACAATCGCAGCCAGTTAAAGCAAATCCCTTATTCAAAGAATTGTCCCTTCAATCTTCGGGCATTGACAAAAATTAATTAAAGATGCCGAAAGGCGCATAATATAAAACTTTTATTCATATTCACGAGCCAATTTGGAACTTTATTGGAGAAAAAGAAAAAGATTAATATACAGAATATGAAGGCATTCAGCCAGTCTTTGGTTAAATAATTCGTTATTGACATCTTTAAGCTTGTTATAAAATCTGATCCCTTGAGGAAATTTCTTAATTTTTTTTTACTACTGTATATTAATTTAATTGTGTGTAATAATTAAATTTTTTTTTTTTTTTAAACATTCACACTTTTTTCTCATTCACACTCACACCACACACATTCACACAGTCTTTTCGGCAACTTAGGCCATTTAAGACTTTGACGAGTATCTAGTATATAATTTAATTTTATTCTTCTTATAAGTCTCTTCTTGTATAAGTCAAAGGCTAAAGTTCACATCTAATTGGGGTTCTAACCCTCCAAAATCTCTATGTAATGTTAAAGTTTTTTGTTTCTAAATAAATTGTAAATATTTACAATAACATTTTTGAATGAAATGAAACAGATCCGGGAAGGGGACACAGGCATGTTCAATTCTCACGTGGTCAAATGAAATACAGCCGGTTTGGCCGACGTACAAAACATGTCATCGTTCGCAGACCAGACTGAGGACCTGTGCCAAAGCCAAGTCTGCGAATTTTTTAATGGCATCCGATACACAGACATACGAGAAATAGGCTAAATAAAAATAAAACTTGGCATTCTTTCATCAACGTGTGCATCTGATGCGAATTTCTGAACCTATTGTTTATGTATAAATATCAATATTAAACAAAAATAAAAATTTATTCATTATAAAATAAAGAAAATTACTTATTATTTCACATGAGTTCACTTTTAAAGTTCATTAAAAAAAACAAGTCAACAAATTTTTTGGTGATTCACTTATGAGTTAAATCCAATTTTGAGAAAGTGACTTGATTTATTTTCTACGAAAATTGTTACCCCAGAGAAATAAATTCAAATCCTCTTCCCATAAGATAAATAAATCTATGACAGCTAGACGTTGATTTACTCGTCAACACGTGGACAGGGAGCTTCATTCTATTTAGCCGCTATGTAAATCGGAATAAGTAAATAAATAGGAAATATCAAAGGAAAATATAGATTAAAAAAAAATATAGATGTATAGAGATAACGATATCTAAAGGCGGCTACACACGTACAGTAACTGGAAACTTGACAAGCATGCTAGTGCAATCTTTTTGTACAAGCAAACTGTAGCGTCTGTAAGAGAATTTTACGCAAGCATTATTGTTGTTTGTTTAGGTACAAAAAGATTGCACGTGCATGCTTGTCAAGTTTCTAGTTACGTGTGTACCCGCCTTCAAAATGATTGAGTAAATTGGCCCCGAGAAACCAACATGTGAAACGTCCACCAAATGCCAGCGGTATAATAAAAATTTAAAAATATAGATACATATAAGTGAGGGAAAATAAAAAAAAAAATAAAAAAATATTTTTTACATCAAAATTAAAAAAAAAAAAAACTAATTAATTTTGCGTGGACTTTTGCCTTTCTAAAGAGAGAAAGGTCACCTTTCGTCTGGCAATGGTTTTATTAATGGATGAGTCAGTCACAAAATGTATTCTCCTCTTGAAATTGAATAAATAGGAAATTATGCAAAAATAAAAACATGCTATAGGACTACTACATATTTTTTTTCTATATAAATAATTTATTTAAATTAATTATTTTCACTAAGGGACTCTTATGAGTATCGAGAAGCGAGTTACCCGAGTTAATTCTGGTCCCTTTATGCTAAACATCCTCCCACTTTTTAAATAAGAGTCCGGCCTATTAGTTTCTTCTTTGAGTAGAGCCTTTCTTTTGGATGAAGAAGATTTAAGCAAATATATTAAAATAATTTATTAATAACACTACTCGGCAAAATTAAATTTTTTTTCGAGCTCTGAGATATCCCAGATTCTTTAGTAAAATGACCTCCTGAATCCAAATATGACCTCCGTTTTGGGGTAGAGCCCCCTACTTATTTCCACCCCTTTTCCTTAGAGCCATGAATTAAATTTGGAAGTATGAAAAAGAATATTTTGGCCTTAACATTTGTTCAGAAGGTCTAGACTCTAGAGAGATGAAAAGTTCAAAAAGATGAACATTTGGTTCGAAGGGAGGATGTGGGGGAGAATTTTGTCCCTTAAATTGCAAAAAAAATCATAATAAATGATAGATTTTTTCTGTTTTTTTTTTCGCATTTTTTTCACTGATCTACAAATTCCAGCTAACAGACCGCTTTTCCCTAAATACATATTTTTTTTGTTGAGGGATGTTTAAGGAAGGGTGAGGAGGGAGCTAGAAAATGAAGAAAAGCAATGGAAAAACTGCGAAAAAAACATAAGCATCGATCATTTTCAATGATTTTTTTGCAATTTAAGGGACAAAATCCTCCCCCACATCCTCTCTTGGAAGCAAATGTTCATGCTTTTGAACTTTTCACCTCTCTAGACCTTCTGAAGAAATGTTAAGGCCAAAATATTCTTTTTCATCCCTCCAAATTTAATTCATGGCCCTAAGATTAATGAAAAGGGGTGGAAATAAGTAGGAAGCTCCCCCTCGAAAACAGTACATGGTGGGGTAAAACGGAGGTCATAATTGGATTCAGGTCATTTTACTTAAGAATCTGAAAGAATTATCTCGTGACTTTTTTCTTGCCGAGTAGTGTAATTAAAGCGTAGATAGGCGAAAACACCCAAGCCACCTGTCTGTATGTGAGATAGTAGGTTGTGTATTAGCAATACACACATAGTTTTTTTAGATGTTAATTATAGCTACTATTTTCAAGTAGGTATAAACCATTTTTAAATAGATATTGTCTCATTCTCTTAATAATATTATTTTTATGAACAAAAGACGTCAGTTCGTGGTTGAGATTCTGAAGAAGAGTGGCACTCGGCCATCGAAACCACGTCATTCAATAAAATATCTGGCTTAGTTTCATTCATAATCAAATCAAAATAGTTTTTCTTACAATTATTATTATTATTTTTTTTAATGAAAAATAATTATATAATTCTGTATCATTTGTATTGCCCCATTAAAAAAGCGCGTGAGTTCTGAGAATGTGACGTTAATTCATTAGAGTATTTCAAGATGAGTTATCAAGAGTCTAATAGAGAAAATAGATGCCAAGAATGGCACGAGACTTTCCTATTATCTGACACAAGAACTTAAAGTAGCCACGTTGTTCAAGAATAAAACCTAGACAAGTGTCAAACGTTAAAATAATCTCCTCAACAAAGATATATATAAATCTGGTGTGACTGGTCGCCAAGGGCGGATACAAGGGGGAGGGGTAAAGGAGGTAATTATCCCCCCCAACCCCCGAGATAAGAAAAAAATACTTTTTTTTCGAAAAAAAAATTTATTTTTAATGTAAAATTTTAAAAATTAATACTTAAAAATTTGATTTATATTTATATTCTGACAAACAAGTAGAGAACGCTCCTTTAAATTACCGAAATTAAGAAAAAATTGTGTGCTGTGCGACGAGTCACACCAGATTACGTCCCCCCCCCCGAGAAACACCTCTGGATCCGCCCTTGCTGGTCGCACCAGATTCTTTGTATATATTTATACTATATTTAAATATATTTAGTTTCCGCCGATATATTAGAATTCAAGATGTAAAATTTTTAAAGATCTATTTTTTATTTATATTTTGTTAATGGCAACCATTTCTCCTATCTTTCCTATGAATTGCAAGAGTAGTGTTCTTCAAACAATTTTAATAGCAAAATGAGAATATACAATTGAAAGAGCATCTAAAAAATAATTGATTTTTGAATTTTAATCAAAATTGTCAGAGCGAATTTTGAGAAAATTGAAAAAAAAAAAAAACTGACATCAGTAAAGTACTAGTAGCCCTCGGGGCTTGGCGTAGAGGTTAGCATGCTAACCTCGTATACCAAACGTCGCGGGTTCGGACCCCAGGCAGTCCGATGATTTTATTTAAGCCATTTGGATACCAAATGGCTTAAATAAGAATGCCTGGACCCCAAATAATATGTATTCATAACGGTTATCGTCAAAGTCTTAAATGGCCTAAGTTGCCGAAAAGACTGTGTGAATGTGTGAGTGAATGAGAAAAAAGTGTGAGTGTTAAAAAAAAAAAAAAAGTACTAGTACTTTTTGGCTGATTTTGATTAAAATTAATATATATTAAATTGAACACACACAGACAGACCATGTCACGAAAACCAAAACCACTTTTTTGGATTCAGGGGACCTTAAAACGTGAAGATTCGTCAAAATTTCGACTTATAATTTTTGACATAAATCCAATACTTTCTCTATCTATATTATTATTATATATTATTATATTATAAAATATTATGTATATTAGCATATATATACATATAGGTAAGAGAAAGTAAAAAGTAAAGTAGCATAATGATACATTTTTTTTTTTTTTTTTTTTTTCAAAAAGAGTATTATTAGACTTTCCTATATTCAAAGCTGAGGTTTGAGTAAATCGTAAGGTATTTATTTTTTATTAAAATGAAATTTTCACCTGTTCCCTTATCCTCGCTAAAAATCAAATTTATTTTTTTATATCCTTTCCAGTCTGTTCCGGCTCCTTGACCTTGAAGCAACTAAGTGACTTTCATAATTTCATGAGAATTCTCTTCTTTATTTATTATTATCGCGAGGAAAAAAAATTTCTCTAAGAGAAATGAGAATGTACTGTATTATATTTATCAACTTAAAATTTGAACTTTATGAAAAATATGACCTTTGTGTGTTTTTTAGTTTTAATCAAATTTCTAAAGAATTCATTTATTATGAATTCAGCGAGGGAATATTTTGTCGTATTCGAACAAACAATCCCTATCACTTATCAAAATGAAATGTTTATTTATTCAAGAATAGAATTTAAAGATTTTTACAAGATGTTATCAGGGTGAAAGAATGCCTAAAGCAACAGTTTTGTTTATCAATATTATATTAATAATAATATTTTACCTATTTAAAAAATAAAAGAAGCCCACAAGTGTTGATATCTTATATACCGAGGGTCGCGGATCTTATATGGCCTCAGTTGCCGAAAAGACTGGGTGAATGTGTGTGTGAGTGTGAATGAGAGAATGAGAAAAAAGTGTGAGTGTTAAAAAAAAAAGTCTTGATATTATTGTTGATATTAATTAAATATATATTCTATTTCGACGTCAAGGTTTCTATAACACTGTAGGCCATTATCAAAAGAAGAGATTTATTTAAAGTCTGGGCAATCGTGGTGTTTTTTTTGTTTTTTTTTTGTTATATATTAATTATAATTATTTGAAGAAATTTAATAATTAAATGAAATTCCTACTGGGATTACCGTTTAGTTAACTAGGGAAGATGTCCTAGTTTGGGAAGGGACTCTCTATCAAACAAAAAAATATATTGGATGTAAAAAAAACAACAGTTAAAAGATAAATTGTTATAAATAGGATCTCAAATGTCAAAAAAGATCTTAAACAAATTAAAAAAGAAAGATAAGCAATTAGTAAAATCAATATAGTAAATATTTGATATAGATGAAATAAGATTTTATTCTGGAGGAATTAATAAAAAAAATCCGCGAGTTGGTTAATTGGGTTGCCTAACTTCCAGCATCCACACAAGGGAGCGATTTGCTTGTATACAAAACGTTCACTAGTGTGAATTTAAAAAATATTTTGTTTCTTAAAGAACTAAATTCATCCCAATTACAATAGCATTTTACAAGGGCCACAAGGATGCATCTAAAAAATTTGTAACTTCTTTGCCTGAATCTCCTGATGAACGAACCAGTCAAAAGTTATTCCAAAATGATGAGAAATTAGTGTGAGAGATCTATGAATGAGGGAATAAGGTTTAAGGACAAAATAAAATTTTAATGGACTTACTTTTTAAAGATCGAAAAGAGAAAATACTAAATCAAAAGTAATAGAACATTTCAAGGCCAAGGTTAATCCGATCCAGATAGTTCTAGTACTTGATTTAATTCGATAAATCGAAGTCTGCTAAGATCATATTTTCCAATTTACCTTCTTGAAATGAAGATTAATTGTAAAAGTAAACGCTAAGTTGAAATAAATGACGAAATCTCATAAAGTATAGGCCTAAAAGTTTAAGGAGAGTCAACAAAGCGTGTCGGTTACACGCGTGGATCCGTAGCGGTCGAGTTCGACGTTAACATACGAGAACCACTCATTAGTGAAAGAACGTGGCTTAAAAAAAAAAAAGAAAAAAGCTAAACAAGAGTTCCATGACCGGTGGGTGAGCAGACGTAGCCTAGATGCCCGTCAGCCGTCAATTGCGAACTCTTGCCAGTGATCGGTGCCGTTCATTTATTCAACAATATGCCTGACAATTTAATTTCCTAAACAAATACCGTAGAAAAACTCTGGTGTGACTGGTCGCCCAGCACACAACTTTCTGTTATCTTTGGTAAGAGAAAGTTGTGTTTGTGCTTGTCAACCAGATTTTTTGTGTCGACATTTAGTTTCCAACAGTACATTTGAATTCAAGATGTGATTTATAAACAGAAGAATTTTTTTTACCATGGCAACCATTTCCCCTATCTTTCCTATGAAGTACAAGAGGCCCTCGGGCCTTGGTGTAGGGGGTTAGAGTGCTGAATTTCTGTACCAAAGGTCACGGGTTCGTATCCCGTCTCACGCGACAAAATATTTAAATTGTTTAAATTGAATTTGCTACAAATCAATGGCTTAAATGGCCTTAGATGCCGAAAAAGACCTTAAATAAAAAAGCATCTAAAAAAATAATTGATTATGAATTTTAATCAAAATCTTTGGAACTTTGAGAAAATCGAGAAAAAAAAACTGAAAAAGTGCATCAGTAAAGTACTAATACTTTTTGGCCAATTTGGTTCAAAAGCTTTGTTTCAAGTCTCAGGGGGGCAACGAACGTAAATATAAAATTTCAACCTTTCGTTCTTGAGATATTTTGTTCACAAACAGACGACACACACACACACACACACACACACACACACATATACAAAGATGTTGCGAAAACCACTTTTTTGGATTCAGGGGACTCAAAACGTGTATATCCATCAAAATCTTGACATCGAATTTTTGACATGAAACCAATACTTTCTATATATAGGTAAGAAAAAATAAAGTTATTAAATTGCAAAATATTGATTCAGCGTAAATGAAGGCTAACAAGTAAAATTTTATATCTTAATCATGAATAATATCAATTTATCACTAAAATTAGAAATAATAATATGCAAATTTAAACTCTTCCGAGGATTTAAACTTGAAAATTGCACGGGGAAACAATAAAATCGAAACAGAAGAATTATAAATAGTAAGGTCGAGTTTAAGGAAAGGAAGGAAGTGTCCTTTAAGAGTTATTCATTATAGATGACATTTTGATATTGAATACACGACTCTCAATTTTTCAACAAGGTTAAAAAAAAATTTACTATACAAAATGTTAATAACTTATTTAAAATTATTATCTAGTTGGTACATTTGAATAAATTACATACGAGAAAACAAGTCTGATTTTTATATGGAGAAATCAAATTTTCATAAAAAAAATAAACAAGGACTTTTGAATAATTTCTACTTAACATCCAAAAAGATCGATAAATAATTTCAAAAAGATTCTAAGACTTCATTGAACTAACAAGAAAAATGGACTTTGTCTCCTTCGAGAAAGAAAAATGTAACATAAATAAATGTGATGTGCACTAAAAGAAGTTTCGCTTCTTTTTCTAGGAATTGGATCCAGACCGAAAAAGATTCATTCAAATTAGAGTTTATAAGAAGAGTTTTTTGAATTCCTTAATTTCATTAAACCAAATTATTTTTGGAAAAAATATCTTTGTGTTTATAAGAGCAAAAATTTTTGCTAAGTGGTCGATTCTATAAAAAATGTCAAATGAATTACTGTACTATGTTTATTAGTAAGATTTTCGATTAAAATACAACTAAAAGTAAAAGTTGATTCATAACTGGCGAGTGAGTCAACCAGCCACGTTATTTTATAATTTATAAATACTAATAAAAATATAAAAAAAAAAAATTTCTCCCAATGGGGTAAATTTTTTTCCATTTGCATAATTATGTTTAGCTAAATTAAAAAGTGAAATTATCCTATAAAAATTTAATTATATCTACTTGTTTTATAAACATTAAATTTATAATTAATATCGCGATCATCATCATCCTAAACATCATCATGAAAAATTAATGAATTCAACATAAAACTTGACAGTTTAGAAAATGTTAAAAATTAATTAACTGAAAAAAATGCTTTTGATATATTAATAGATTTTTTTTTATTAATCATCAATATTATGTAGTAGATTAGTTAAAGAGATCTTCGATATGTAATATGAAGTTTCTTTATCAATATGAATCACTTTATTTCCGTCCCAAAGGGAAAAAAATAATATTGAGCTAAAAGCCAAGAGAGATATAGAGAGATCAATGAAATTTGTTTTAAATAAATTGGGTGCCAATTTAGCCTATATAATAAAAAATAAATACACCTGTTTATATAAATTTTTTATGATCTCGCATGCCATAATGAAGAAAAGACATGGGAAAATAAAATAAAACAATAATTTCTCTCTATACCGTATATTAACATATATAAGTAAGAGAAAGTAAAATTAATCACACATAGGATTTACCTATCATTTTTATCCTACACTATACGTAAATAGATATATGGAAATATTTTTATTTGTCTTTGGCTGGTTGCCTTGTTTAGGGGAAGCCCAATCTGGGAAAAGTTTATTTATATTTGAGAATATTAAAATTAACGGACCGTTTCTTTACTTCTAATTAACTAGCTATCCCTGGAATAAGCTAGTTGGCTATGACTTTTGAGTTTTTTCACATCTAGTTAAGCTAATCATATGATTAAATAAAAGGCCAAGTCGGAGGTAGTTAGCAAAGACCCAAAGATCGGATAAGGCTTAATAAATGAAATTAATTTTTTAATTAGTTTAATTAATTATTATAATTTCTAATATTTATTTTAATTAATTTTAATTTTTATTAAGTTACTAACTTGACAAAACTTTCCTTATACCTCAGATGAGGGGCGTATAGAAGTGGGGCCGAGGGGACCCGGCCCCCTCCCCCGAAATTTCCCAAATACATATACATATATAGGGATATACAGATATCAGAGCTACAAATTTTTCCGCAGGATGGAAAACTTTGGTTCCGCAAAAGAAAAAATGTTCCGCAAAAAATTTCGTGTGAAAAAAAAATTTAGTTTCTTAAAAAAAAATTTTCCGCAGAAAAATTTTCGAGTTCAGCCCCCTTCCCCCCACCCCCGAAAAAAATTTCTATATACGCCCCTGCCTCAGATAGTTAATTATATGTGAAAAAACTTATTTATTAACTCGAATATTAAGGGTGTTCTTGTTGACTATATCAATGATAAGTTTGCTAGTTGACTAGAAGTAAAGCAACAGGTTCTAAAAAGATTTTAAAGTCATAAATTTTCTTATTTTTAAAAAATCTTTGAAGTAGAATAAGGATTGGTTATTTATATTAAACTAGCCTTTAAAATTAAATTGAATTTAAGGATTTAATATACACTTTTTTTGTACTGGCTATGAGGGTTAACTATTGCTTTTGGAGTGGAGTCAGCCAAAGGAAATAATAAAAAACAATTTTTTCTGTCGAGTTTTCGAGCGCCAATCACGCTCTTCCTCGGGACAGTCTAATGTTAATTTTTACGGATGGTAGTAAAATGAGTATCATTTGACATTGTACAAGTAACCTTGCACACATGCCTGTTTTATTATTAAAATCATTAGCTAAATCAAAAAATGAACAAATCTTGTATTATTTGTATTAAGTCAAGTTCAGTTTATTGATGTCAAATGATACTCATTTTACTACCATCCGTAAAAATTGACATTAGACTGTCCCGAGGAAGAGCGTGATTGGCGCTCGAAACGTCGACAGAAAAAATTGTTTTTATTATTTCCTTTGGCTGACTCCACTCCAACAGCAATAGTTAAGGATTTAAATTAAAATTATATAAAAATTGAAAATTAATGACTCTCTTAAAATGATTAGAGAAGGAAGAGAGAGGTCAATTGTAAAATGATAGGTTGTAAATTCACGGCCAAGTTGAAAATACTATTAATAAATGTATTCCCAGTGGGAGAGTTTTTTCGTCTGTCATTGGAAATCTCTCACTCGCGCTCATCTGTCCCTTCGCGATATGCCCTTGGAGTCGGGAGCCTTGAACCAGATCAAAGTTACAGTTACTAGTTACCAGTTACCCTCGCTCCCAAATCGACTCAATCCGAGGCCTGTGAGCTTCAGGCAACATCTACTTCCACCTATTTCCGGATCGGGAAACAACTCGTGTAGTGAGAGGAGGAAAGGGAAATATTTTTATATGTAGGAGTATTATAATATTAGTACAAAAAATTTAAGGAATAAATATTAAAAATAAAAAATTCAAGAGATGCCTGAAAAATTTTTCACTGATTCTGAAATTTATTTAAATTGTTAGATAAAATAAATCGACGTAATAAATATGAAATTTTAAATTATTAATTATTCTCCCTCCCCCCTCCCGTGGCCCAGAAGGTTAGGCTTAGATCGATATTGATAACTGTAAAAGCCAAGGGAAGTGGGTTCGGATCACAGGCATTCCGAAGAATATTTATTTGATTTAACAATTGGATACCAAATGGTATCATATTGATATGCATCGAAAGGCTGAACGCACACCAATTGAGCAAAAACGTTTTCCAACAAAACGTTTTTGTCTAAAACTGTTTATTTTTTTCAATGTTCTTCTAAACGTTATTGATCAATCAGTGTGCATTGGCATAGAGCAAAATGTTTTGTCATTGAGCGTTTTGCTCAATCGGTGTGCGTTGGCATTAGGCAAAACGATTTGCCCTTGGACAAATCGTTTTGTTCAAAAACGTTCGAAAACGTTTTTGATCAATCAGTGTGCTTTGGCATAGAGCAAAATGTTTTGTCATTGAGCGTTTTGCTCAATCGGTGTTTGTTGGCATTGAGCAAAACGTTTTGTCCGAAAACGTTTTTGCTCAAATGGTGTGCTTTCAGGCTAAATAATCAAAATATTAGTATTAGTATTCGGCCTCAGATGGCGAAAGACTTAAAAAAAAAACTCATTTCGAAATTTTATTTTTATTTTCGAACTATTATTAAGAGTTGTGTTATGTATAAATTAAGATCATTGGTTCCCAACCGGTGTGCCGCGAGTTATTTAGGTAAAAAAAGAGTCGGAAAAATAAAGTTTTGCTAAAAAAAAATCCAAACGATTTAAACGGAAGCGGCAAAAATTTTGCGCAGGACGGGAAAAATGAAGCGTTGCTAAAAACAAATTTATTTCGAGGTCGGCAAAAATTTCGTTCCCCCTTTGATGCCAAAAAAGATTTAAAAAAAACGCAGTTCCTAGTTAGTTAAATGCATTCTAAACTTAATTTTATTTCAATTTTTGAAATACTAGGTATACCTGTTGAGTTTGTTTTCTAACCATTTTCCAAATATAAATTTTCTACTTGGGTGTAAACATATTTTTCATCTTCTGCCAAAATATCTAAAAAATAAAAATAAAAACGATTGTAATTTAAAATAAGAGAAAGTAAAAAAAAAAAGCCCTCGGGGCATGGCGTAGTGGTTAGCGTGCTAACCTCATATACCAAACGTCGCGGGTTCGGACCCCAGGCAGTCCGATGATTTTATTTAAGCCATTTGGATACCAAATGGCTTAAATAAGAATGCCTGGACCCCATATATGTATATTTATTAATAACGGATATCGTAAAAAGTCTTATATGGCCTCAGTTGCCGAAAAGACTGTATGAATGTGTGTGTGAGTGTGAGTGTGAATGAGAAAAAGTGTGAATGTTTTTTTATAAAAAAAAAAAAAAAAAAAAAAACTCCCTATGTCCCATAATACTTGATAGTTTTCTGCATTTTTCTTGTCCCATATTACTTGATATGTTTTTGGAACGAAGTTCTTTAAAGCGGCTTACGCAGGGTTATTTGGGAGAAAATGTAAAGCAACAAAAACGAGTTCCTAACAAAAATGCGTTCCTAACCAAAATGCGTTCCCAGCGCCCGAGAGACGGCGGAGGAAGACGAGGAGAGACTTACTCGTATTCTAAACCTATTACGATTAATTTATTTTTCCTTGAAATAATTTGTCACCATCATTAAGCTTAAATGAAAAAGTTGATTAAAAGTTAAATTTTTCACCTATAATTAATTGTTGTAAAACTTGTCAAATATCTTGGGACAAGAATAATTAGTATTTCTAGATAAGCAATGGCGAGACGAATGACTCATGTCTTTTCTTGAGATATATGAAGGCATATCAGTCTAATAAGTTTCATTTTTTACAAAGATAATCCATTATAATTTATTAATTTCTACTTTTTTTTGTTTGTTTTGTTTAAATGAATATATGGGTAGGAGATAATTAAACGAAATATTTGAAACGGATCTGAGAGAAATAAGAACAGCTTTTCACTTTCAAAAATTATTTTAGGCAACTTAATATTTGTAAAATGAATTACAACTTTCTAATTTTACGAGGTGGAGCAAAATTATTTTAAAAATCCTCCCTTATGATAAGGGATAAAATTATTTTAATTATAATCTAAAAAAATTTAGGGAAAAAAGTAGAGGGGATTTTTTAGGTTTATTTCTAATCAATTGGTGCTAAATAAAAAAAAATTAGACTTTTTTACAACTGTAAAATTCCTCCTCCTTTTGATTATATCATGTAATTAACATAACTTTATATTTGAACTTGAAAGGATTTAAATATATTTATATTCAACCAAAACAAACTAATTAAGAATTAAGATATATTTTTAATATCTAATCTATATTCATGAGTCATGACATAAGGATTAAATATTTTTTCTATCAGTCATCACTATCACTATTATTATCATATCATAGGCTAGGATTTTGTTAAAAAATGAAAAGAAAAAATCAATTATTTGTCTCTATATTTTAAGAGAAAGTAAAAATCATTCAAAAATTAGGAACAGACCGAAATTTCGGTTTCGGCTCCTAAAAAAAATGATTTTAGCAAGAGAGAAATGTAAAAAAAAAAAAAAATGTCAAATGATTTTCGCAAGAGGGAAAAGTAAAAATAAAAAAATAAAAAGATAAAATGATTATGAATTTTGCATAGGAAATACAAGTTTCTGTTTCGGTTACAGTTTCGGCCGAAATTCGGTTTCGGTCGAACCCTACTAAAAATATGCAAAAGTATTGAGTTTTTATATAAATTAATAGTATTTTTTGATACAGGTGAAATTTAAAAAAATATACTTTTTTTTTTATTTTATTTCAAATGAAATAAATTTTTGTCGCATGAGACGGGATGCGAACCCTTGATCCCTAGCACAAGAGGAAGAAACTCTACCATCGAGCCAATGGCAAAAATATGCTTATTGGAATATAAGTGTTTGATAATAAAATTTTGTTATCCTAAAATTTTTTTTTTCAACAAAATAACCCTTCACCTCTTCCCTCCCATTCCCGTCAATGGTTTAATTTCAACTAAATTAAAATCAGCTCAGGTGATACTTTTGACTTTAATTAAATATTTCGCGGTGCCAGAAAAATTATTTTATCGAATTTATATAAATTAAGTCTGAATTTTAGAACTTCGAATAAGGTCGTTGTTTGCAAATTCTCCAAAATAATACGATTTCAAGTCAGAGTTTTCTTTTATATTAAATACAAAGGGGGCAAGAGTTCGAGAAAAGTGGAGGATCTCTCAAAAAATAATATTACTTGTTATCAATTCAATTCTCCTACCTTCAACTGTCAAAATTTTATCTGTTTGTTTAAATAGACAAATTATAGTCACGCCAAAATTAATTATCTAAAATATACATAAATTAATGAGACAAATTATTTATTCTTTTTTTTTCAACAGAGATAAATATTTTATTGATAATTTCATTTTGAGGCAAAAATTTTTTCTAATAAATGCATAAAAACTACATTGTTTTGGAATTTTTCTGATGGTCCCTCTTGTTACGCCCTAATTCCTTTAATGAGAAGTCAAGAACGAACTGAGAAAGTCGAGAGAAAAAGAGATCTCTCATGATCTGCCTGATATTCTTTATTTCATTTAAAAAGACTAGAGTTAACCATAATAAGAAAACGTGTACATAATTCTATTTAAAAAATAATACACTGTATAAGTTATGAATTAAAGGGTACAAAATTTTCGACTTCTAATTGTAGCATTAAAAAAAAAAAAAAAAAATGTTCCGATTTGGGAGTTTAGTTGGCCAATCTATTCTCCCGTATTTTAGGAGTGATTGCAAATATCTAATTATTTCATATTCGAAAAATTGATTTCAACTAAGAAAAAACTCAAAGAATACCCGCAAAGATGGAGAGTTTGTCTATTATGTAGCCTGATGAGGGTTAAAATCAGAATAAGCCCCCGGGCTTTGGTTAGCATACTGGCCATTTATACCAAGAGTTGCGGGTAAAAAGGTAAAATGATATGAATTTTGTATAGGAAATATAAGTTTCGGTTTCGGCCGAAATTAAGATTGAGGCCAAAATTCGGTTTCGGCTGAAAATCTTGTTTAAGTCGGACCCTATTTATTAGTATTTCCAATTAAGAAAAAGATTCAAGGCCTTTACTGCCCTGGCTATGATTTGTGATAATTAATTAACAATTAAACTTTCAAATATAATAGAGAAACAAAATAGACCTAGGACTAAATGTACATATTAATAAAAAAAAATTTTTATAGTAAGAAAAAAGTTTTTGTAAATAAATTTAGCTCTACCCGGAGGTCCGTGTTCGAATCCTGCTTAAAGATGAATACATATATTATCTTCATGATTATTTTTTTCAAAACCTGTTTCAAATTGAATAAAACATCATAAATCGTTTTGATAAAATAGGTAAAAATACTATGCTTTTTTACAATAACAATTAAGCTTTTAAAAAAAAGTTTAATTACTACTAGACTAATTAAATTGAATACTAGCAAATTACTATAATTTAAAAATTAGCATTCCTAATGAAGAATACATTGATCTATTTTTAATTCTCTTGCCTATTAATATTTGCTTTATATATCTCAAGATCAACAGGTGTTTTTGATGAAAAGGAGATGCCTTCATTGACCTTGATAAGAAGACTGAAGGGTAAAGTGAATACAAAATTTTTAATAAATTTATCAAGTTCAAATAGCTCGTTTATATAATTCCAGAATATATGAAAATATAATGTAAAAGGATCATTGAAAGGAGGATATTTTGCAAAGAGATCTGATTTTTTTTTCTGATAAAAATGAAATTTATTGTTTTTGATTTTGGGTCTTGGCCAAAATTTGATAATCATTTCTGATAAGAATAATAAAAAAGGTAATTTAGTTCACTATGTATGTATGATGAGACATTTGTTTCAAATGCTAAATAATCTATAAATTATATTAAATGGGATGAAGGTATAACAGATTTTATAGACAAAATCCGGGATTAAAAATGCAATCCGCGATTATTATCATACTAATAAAGTGACGTAAGCAGGGGGTTAAACATTCAACACCCCCCCCCCCTTCTATACCAAATGCCAAATAATAATAAAAAAAAAAAATAATAAAATAAAAATACCAAATAGGGCAGACGGAGATGGATTTTTTCATAAAATTACCGTAAAATTAATACTATACAGGAGAGTCCCTTAAAAAAAATTAACCTTAGCGGCAAAACCTAGTGGCCACACTGTACTAATATTTAAAAATATAATACTTATAACAGGATAAATAAAAGACTAAGCAGCTATAATTATTTCTTTATTGCATTCGAACCCACAGGGACGTTTCGGTCGACTATGCAACTGAACTCAGGACATAGTCGAATTTTTTCGTCGCTGTAGTTTCGACTGCAGCCTTTTATTTATCCTGCTACATATTCATGGGTGTAGTCAGACCAGGACCGGCTTTACGTGTAAACACAGGGTGCGTCGCATCGGGCCGCTTCCGTATAAGGGCGCCATAATTTACGCAAAAAAAAAAAAATAATAAAAAATTTTTGAAGGGGGCAAAAATTCTGTGTCTCTAAAAAAAGGTAACCGGGGTGGAAAACTTAGGTTCCACGAAAGAAAAAATTTTTGAAGGGCCGCAAAAATTTTGTTTCTTTAAAAAAAAAAAATTTCCGCAGAAAAATGTGAGCCCCCCTTAGGCACCTACCTACTATACCAAGCCCGGGAGCGTTCGTATATTTTCAATATAAAACTGAGCCATTATTATTAATATACTAGCGAGAGATTACCCTTTAAATAGATTATTTCAAACTTCAGTAAAATATTGAAGCTTATCAGACAGCTTTAGCACTGAAGTTGACGAGATCCAAAGCCGAAACATCAGATAATTGAAATTAATTCTTTAGAAGCTATAAATAGCTTATAGATATAAAATTAGCTAACTAGAAGAAATATAGAGAAGAAATGATTATAACTGGATATGGCTGATGATCATCCCTTGAATATAGAGAAGGTAAATTTGTAAAATTTTTTTGGACTTATGAAACCATTTAGCCACTATTCATATTTATTTAAATCATTTAGTAACTAAAATTGACCCCTTGCGATTCACTGGTATTATATGTAACATGATCAGATATGGTATAAGGGTAAAAAAAATAGAGAAAATATACCAACAAACGGGTCGGCTACAAAGAGAGGTCAACTAAAATATAGGTCTTCAAGATAGAATGATTATGTCATCTAATTGTGTTAAAATTCATTTGTTTTAATGGTTGTAAGAAGATTGTTTCTATTTCAATAGGTGTAAAGTAAACCATTGAATGTTTTAATTATGTACAAAAACAGATGATTAGCATTTTAAATACGTAATTTGTTGCATTTGTGCAAATTCTTGCTCGTTTAACTGGAAAACATGTGGTGTAGGGCGATAACACAGGGTCAGAGGAAGATTTTTTATGTGAAGGGGTGGAATTTAAAGGGAGAAATACTTGAATAAAAGAGAGATAGAACTTTAAAAAAATTGGTGTGATTTTAAAGAAAAAAAAAAAAAAAGAAAGAAATAAGTCCATTAACTAATGAAATTATCATAGAAATTTATCACAAAATTATTTGGGTAAAAGATTAAAACAGATTATTTAATTTTAAAAAAAGAGATATTTTTATCCCACTTTTTTTTGCCTTTTATCCCAGGGGTTTCTAACTTGGTTAAAGGGTCGAATTGGAAACTGTAGGGTGAGGGTTGAATTTAAAAGATTCAACTCGAAAATAGTCATTTTCATATAGTGAAAGATTTTAAGAATCGCATTGCGGGGTCGGGGGAATTTGTCATTCAAGAGTTTTTGCGACCGGGAAGGAATAGAACAGGCCGGCGCGTCGCACGGTCTGACCTCTGTTGAAAATATAGAAGGGAAGAGACTGACATGCAAAGAACAGAAGTAATGCCAGTCCCAGCTAGGGCAGCTCGTGGACGCCATCCACGTACCCACAAGATGTGGGCCCCTGAGCAAGACTAGTTGAAACATTATAATTTAATCGGATAAATAAATTAAATTAAAATCACAAGGTTATATGTTTCAATATATTACTTAATAGTTTAATAAATAATTATTATAAATATTAGTCTAATAAATAATATATTGAAACATATAACTTTGTGTTTTTAATTTAATTTACCTTATTATATTTTCATATTATTCAATTAATAATAGCCTAATAATTAATTTAAATTTATTTGCACAATTTGCATTAATATTAAAACATTTTTTTTTTGTTATGACGTCTTGGGTTGAATTTTTTTCATGTGCTAGAAAAGACGAAATTTTAAGACAAAATTAATTACTCTTTTCTACTTTATTTATCAAATATAAAATTCTGATGATCGGAATTTTTTTTTAATAATATTATAGAAACAGGAAATGAGAGGTTCACCTTAACCCTAAAAGATATGATTTTTCTATAGAAGGTCGCTCTACCAGTTAAGTACTCCCTCCGCTTTAGATTGTAATTTAATTAAAAAAAAAAACTAAATATTTTTCGAGATCTATATATTTGAATAAGATATTAGTATTCAAAATATCTCGACTTAACTGGCCTCACCAACAAAAAACATACAGTCTTGCCTATTATCAAATAAATATCTGTACATAATGTCTATTATGTTGCCGAAAGACGAAGAAATCTAATTTACTAACGAATTTTATAAGTTGAAACCCTTAAAAATGATGTTAAATTATTGTGTAATCATTTAAAATCTTTACCTATTACTCGTACAAAAAAATAAAGAAAATGAGTCATTAAGAAATTGAATTTTAAAATTGTATAATCGTAGCATAAGTGGGTGAATGCGTCATCTTGTCGATCTTATTAGTTTACAAAGAAGTGGGAGGCCATTCTGATTTTTTACTTTTGAAAAAATTAATCATAAATTATTTCTTAAGTTAGTCAAATTTTATTTTTATCTCTTTTCAATAAAAACGTTAATGAAAATGTTCAGTCGATGATATTAGGTTGATAAAGGGTCAAAAGGGATATAGGATAAAAAGAAACTAGAAGCTGGTCCTAAAGACTGGCTGGGGTCCTAACCTGAGACCCTTGGTATAGAAGACCAGCGCGCTAACCCTTACACCAAGCCCGAGGGCTAAATTAATAAAATTTGTCCCGTATGAGAATTTTGCTTTACTCTTTGATGATGGACTAATTAATAAAAACGATGGACTAATTAATCTCTATATAATAAGGAAATAAATAAGCTTATATAAAGATCTTTCTTTTAGTAATATTTAATAAAAAAAAAAAAAAAAATAGTAGTAAAATGTCGTACTGTTTTTGAAAAATCGCCCCTTTCCTTGGGTAATCAACAACACGAATCGAAAAAAAAATCTAAAAGCCGCAATACCAGTACATTCTTTTTATCGTTTACGGTAAAATTAAAATCTCATTTATTATTAATTTATTACTTAGGCTAATTCAGTAGGGTGGATCAATATTATTTATCCCTAATTTCTTTAAATAAATGCCTATCGGATTTAAACACACACCCCTAGGTATTTACGATTATTAAAATTCTCACTATCTTTGATGATGGGGGGTCTCATTTTAAGAATGTTTTTATTAGTAGAAACAATATCGTAATAAACAATAAACAAAGAAGTCAGGTGAATTCAGATGGGGAGAAAATTATAACTCCCCCCCCCCTTCGTGGCCGAGATGGCTAAAGTTGTTGACAAATGTCAATAGTCTGAAAGCCACGGGCGCGGGTTCGGATCCAAGGCAGTCTGATAAATTTATTTAAATCATTTGGATACCAAATTGTATAAATAAATATGCCTGGACCCCCATATACATGTATTTCAATAATGACTATAAAGTTTAAATACCTGAGAAGCCGAAAGACAAAAAAAAAAATTATCTAGTTTTTTTTTTTTTTTTTTTTTTAACATTCACCCTTTTTTTCTCATTCACACACACACATTCACACAGTCTTTTCGGCAACTTAGGCCATATAAGACTTTGACGATAACCGTTATTTATGAATTTTTCTATATTAGGGTCCAGGCATTCTAAATAAAATCATCGGACTTCCTTATAAACAATTTATTTTAATTTTTTAATTTTTCTTTAAAGACCAAATTAAGTATTTAATTAAATAATTGTCGTAGCAGTCTTACAATTTAAAGATGAAACAATAAAAAAGCGAATTATAAACGGATCCAGTTCCTGCGTTTCAATCTCCATTGGCAATTAAAAATCTCCCTCTCAGTATTGATATTCTATTTTCTCTGAAATATTTTTTCCCATTTCGGGGAGGTGTTTGTATGTATTTATTTATTGATTTGTGTGTGTATATGTATGTGTGTGTTTTTTATGAAGGGTCGCGTTGGTTGATTGGACCTGAATAGGAAGCGAGCGTTCTGCTTGTCAAGGGCTACAAGAGAACCGGAATTTTTCCTATCATATGTAAAAAAAGGGTTGATTTTTTTTATGAATGATTCGTGACCACTGATTGGGTATTGATTATCGTGTTAATATGTCGCCCGGGTGCGCATGTGTATCTAGCGGGGGCGGGGAATGGAACGTCTGCGGTGGGGAGAGCGTATATATACAGGGCGAGGCATCCCGGGACTTGACGCAGTGAGTGTACTGCCGCCGCCGCCTGTGCTGCTGCAGCCGTAGCTTGGTCGTCGTAGTCGTGGTGATTTGTGGTGTGTGTGTGCGTGTGTTTTGTGCCGAAAAAAAAAAGTGTAAAACAACATAACAATGCCAGCCCCAGCTGAACCAACTTCAATGCTGAACGTACACGCACCGCCTTTTTTACCGCCGCCGATGAAACATTCCGACACCCGCGATTCTTTATCTTCAGTGGATAGTGATGTTTCCCGGGAATCTGTTGTTCTCGCGGATACGAGTGATTGTGGCTCGGATGCCGGCTCAAGCGGTGGCGGAAAGGACTCCGGATGTGAGGTTGCTGATGCTGAACCTCCATTCAAACCTCCGGAGGATCATCTCGCAGAGCGGATCGTCCAGCAGGTGGAGTTTTACTTCTCTGACGTGAACATCACCAAAGACGCGTTTCTTTTGAAACATGTGAAACGAAATAAAGAAGGTTACGTGTCTTTGAAACTGATCTCAAGCTTCAAACGGGTTAAACATTTGGCCAAGGATTGGAGAGCGGTTGCATGGGCACTGACGAAAAAGTCAACTAAATTACAAGTTAACGAAGCCGGTACTAAATTACGTCGACTAGATCCTTTACCTCAATATGATGAAACAACACCGTCTAGAACAGTTGTCGCAGCCCATTTACCACATGATAAACCAACTATAGAACATGTTGCTGAATTATTCGCTCCTTTTGGTGAAATTGCGCTTGTAAGAATTCTTCGTCCTGGAAATCCGATCCCGGCTGATGCAAGAAGTTTTATCTCTAAACGTCCTGAACTGCAAAATACAGTTTGTGCTCTTGTTGAATTTGTGCGCGCGGAGTCCGCTCGCGCTTCTATTAACGCAAAACCCGATTGGCGTGGACATAGTCAAGGAATTAAAGTGTACGAATTGATCAGTACCAGTTCCTCTTCAAATTCAAAAGCACAACAAGCTAAGATTCACCATAATCGTAAAGCATCAACTGATAGCGGGGCTGAATGTGCTTCTGGCTCAGAAGCTGAAGATAGACCAGGTGGCCGTTCGAAACGTTTCGCACGACGAAGTTCCTCATCTGCGAGTCGGTCGAGCGTTGAACTTGGACCTTGGCTTTTACAAAGACGACTCTCAGCAAATAAAGACGCAAACAACCCTTCCAACCCTGATCCTTACAGGACACGCAGCAATAGTGGTGCCGGACATTTACCTGAAAATGTTTTAAGATTGCCACGTGGTCCAGATGGTACCAGGGGCTTCGGCCCTCGACTTCCGCGATTACCAACCATCGCCGCATGTTAAAAAACCGACAAGCTCAATTTTTTATTTAATATTCTATTTATTTTATATTTGGCAGATGTGGGACAGCTTATCATTATTCTAAAGAACGAAAATTATCACTTCTTTTTATTTATAAACACAAACATATTCGCTCTTTAGAATATTAAACTATTTTTTAAGTTATAAATAAAACCAAAGACTGAATAATGTATGTATGTTTATTATTACTACTCTAGTGATTCAAGAAAGTTTTTTGTATAAATGTTAATTAATTAATTAATAAAAAATCATTGTAAAAAAATTTATTTTATTCTCCCTTCAAATATCCGATTTCTAGAAAACGCTTAATGAGGGTCATCGTCCGGCTTTCAAGCTCGTCTGGGTCGGGAAAGTGTGGACCACTAACCTGGTTTGTAGACTCATCGAAGAGAAAAGTATAACAAGAAAAAAAAATCTTTTAGATATGAAGTGAATTGTCAAATGAGAAATTAGATAAGGTTTCAGAGAAAGAGGTGTTAAAAAAGTATAATAAAATTTTATCAAATTCAAGTCAAGGTCAAGATTAGGGCCTTGATATTACCAATAATAAGTTTATAATTAATTAGTCATCAAAAGAAGGTTAATCCATTTTAGGTTTTTTTTCTTTTTAACAAGTTACAAAAAGTCAAATGACGGACTTGACCCATTTAATTTTTTTTTTTCAACTTCTTTGTTTATATAGTTATACAATATGTATTATCCCTGAATATAAACATTCAATTATGGGAAGTGATTATCAATTATCGGCTATTACAACATAAACAAATCTATTTGCTTAGATAATCATTTTTTTGTCAGCCTTAAAATATGAAAATGACTTTGAAAGAGAAAACATAGTGATAAATTATTCTGATCTATTAGAAAGAGGAAGGGGTATTTTGATTGTAATGTTTTTTTTTAATATTTAATTATTAGCTACGCAACTTGACGATTCATGCGGAGTTGATATGTGTAAAATTAATTTATTAGCGCATATTCCAAAATTTTTTTAATCAAATATAGAGGGAGAATTTTATATGTTAGAACAGTCGTTAGTTCACTTTTTATCTTAAATGATATAATTTATTAGCCCCCAATTTATCTAAATAAATATGTTTGGAAGCCTCAGATGCCGAAAAATACTTATAAAAAAAATTATTTTTTAATACCGATAAGAAAAAATTAATAATATGTATTTCAAAATTAATTAAAAAAAAGTATTTTTCAAAGAAAAAGTGCATAAATTAGAAAAATAGTATTTTATTTATTTTTTTAAAAGAATATTTAATTAATCTTTAGATAAATATTAGCGAAATTAATATATTTAAATTTTATTTAGTGAAAATTAAAAAAAAAAAATGAAATTCCCTTCAAAAAGAGAAATGTATTTATAATTATTTAAAAAAAAAATTTAAGATGACCAGATGGTGATCAGGTGATTGATTTAATAAATAAAAAAAAGAAATTTTATATTTCAGATGCTTAATTAAAATTATATTTATATATTTTTTTATATTATTCCAAATTGATTAAATTTTTTAATAAGAATAAAATGATGATAATAATAATAATAATGATAAATAGATGCACATCGTTTCTCTTTTTTATGATGGCCATATCTTTTTTTTTTTCTTATCGAGAAGAAAAAATAATAATATTGCCTCATTAAAATGTTACGCACCTGAGTGAACCCACGAATTCTTAATTCTTTTACATTTTCATTAATTAAAGAGAAAGAGTAGGAGGCAGAATAAAAGGTGAATCATGTGCCAGTATCGTTTGCCAGACAACATAGACGCACATACATACACACAGTTATAATTAAAACAATATAACTTGCAATTTCCCGTTGAGTAATTTTTTATTTGTATTTTTTTTTTCTTCTTAAATATTGGAAATTTAATTATTTATAAAATTTGTATTCATTCTTTAATATTGAATTGGCTATATACTTTGATAAACGAAAGAAGATACAATACAAAAATCGGAAATGTCATCATCAATCATTAGTTGAATGTAGCCTATTTAGAAAAAGTTAAATGAGAATTGAGGATAAGTGAATGTGGGATAGTAAAATTATATTTTTACTTTCTTATAACGAAAGATGAAATTGAAGAAATGATTAAAGTTCATTCAATGATTTTATTTTAAAGATTGTTCAAAGGAAAAAAAATCCAACGATTTCTTTTTAGTACAAATTCACAGAAAAATTTTTTCGGGAAGGGGTTAGGATGATCCGAGAGGTAATCCTCCCACCTACTCCAAAATGAATGAATTCTAAAGAATATAAAAAAATTTTTATTAAAATTTCAAAAATTTTTTGACAAAAATAATTATTAATAAATTGAAAATAAAAATCCTGATTTTATTTCACACATTTATATTTCCAAATATACAAAATTTCTTTGGGATATTTCGGCCGCTTCACACTGCCATCCTCAGCCAGTTTATCTTTTATTTTCAATTTAAAAATAATTTTTTATAATTTATATATCTTCACCAGGAGGGTATTAATTTTAATTCGTTTTTAAGGTCTTTTTCGTCATCAAAGGCCATGGCCATTTACACCACGTCCCTATTTATTTAAATTGATTGGTAGCCAATACAATTTAAATAAATTTTGTCGCCTGGGCGAACCCGTGACCCTTGGTATAAATGGCCAGCATGCTAACCACTACACCAAGGCCCGAGGGCAAGAGTATTGGTATAAAATTTAAAAAAAAAAAAATTTTTAATAGAAATTTTTTAATATAGGTTAAAAAATTTTTAACGGGTTAATTTAATAGTTTCTTAAGGATCCATATAAAAATTTTTTCGATAGGTCAAACGATGTAGGATTGCATAAGGAATAACAAACATGTTTATAAAATACGGTCATTCAAAGACTTTTTTTCTTCCAGTACCTAAGTTATTTAGACATGAATAAACCATATGTTAAATAGAGATTATTGCCTAATAAAATAAAGAGGAAGTTTTTTTCCTTATATTTTGATTTGACTAGATTCAATAGGTACGAATATGAGAAAAAAATTTGAGAACAAACACTCTTAGAAATTGATTAAAAAATCAAGCAAAAATTTAAAAGGGATTTTCGGGGAAAAAAACTAAAAGAGGGTGTTTTTTTTTTTTACTCTCTCTTACCCTATATATGAAATAGGCCTATAGCCAGGCTTATAGAGAGAAGTTTTGCGATCATGTCAAAAATTCGATGTCGAGATTTTGCTGGATAAGTGCAACGAAATATATCTCGACACAAAAAAATCTGGTGTGACAAGCACACAAGTATACAACTTTCTCTTGTTGAAGAGTGTGAAAGTTGTGTTCCGTGCGGCCAGTCACCCCAGATTTTTATTAAATTTCTTTTAAGGGCTTTTTCGGCATCTGAGGCCATTTAGACCCCTTCAATTGAAATGGATACCTATCAAATGAAATAAATTCTTCGCATGGGACGGGATGCGAACTCCTTAAAAAGGATGTTAATTTAATTCATCATTTATTTTAAAGTTATATATAAAAAAAAAAAATTAATTTTAAGAAAGAAAAATTGTTTTTAATTACAAAAATCATGTCTTTATGCAAATAAATATTTCTTCAGAAATAATTGTAATACCTTTCGGGTTAGGATATTTCTTAATAATTTAATTTATCGTTTAAATTTCTCGGGAGATTCATTAAACCTGAATGCTGAAGTGAGAGGAATGAACCTTAAGTAATAGTGGGCCAAAAATATAAACAGACAGCTAGGTGGGGAACGAAATGGCTGGGTGTTGGTGGTCCCTCTATTCCCCCCACTCTCACCATTTGCATGAGTCGAAATAAACTATAATGATTGAGAAAGTTCACTGTCGCTAACTAGTGCAGACATTGAAAGCGTTTTTGAAGGTCCTCGAAATCAAAAAGAGACAGCAAGTAATCCATCCAAATGTTTTTTTAAAAAAGAGCCTGGAAAAATTATCGTAGCCTAGATCAAAAAAATTTTTTTTTAACTATGATTATGAGAAAGGAGTTTGTAAGATCACTCAAGTATGATTGATTTGAAGATATTGCAAGGAATTTCTTTAGTAAAATTTTTATTTAGCACAGATGGCGAATAAAATTAAAAGTTTGTTTTGAATTCTATTATTAAATCAACGGCATCTTAACTTCTTCCTGTTGAGTTTACTCAACCCTCAGTATTGAAAATAATCCTTTTCTCATCAAGTTTATTGTTTATTCAAATAGGTTTTATTAATAAAATTTAAACGAATCAAAGGAGACTGGACATATTCGTATATTATAATGAACATAACAAAGGATATTAATAAAAATCTCCTTTGTTAAGAGAAAGTTATGTTCTGTGCATGTAACACCAGATTTTTTGTGATTTTTCTGTGCTTCAAAAGATGTGAGAAAATACATTTTAAAGAGCATCTGATTTATGAATTTTAATCAAAATCGTTGGGTCGAATTTTGAGAAAAACAAAAAAAAAAAAAAAAAAAAAAAAAAACTGAAAAAGTGCATCAGTAAAGTACTAGTGCTTCTCGACCGATTTTGTTCAAAAGCTTCGTATCACGTTCCAGGGGGGGGGGGATGCATAATTTAAATATAAATACTTTCTCTATAACAATCTATATAGGTAAATGAAAGTAAAAAATTCGGGAATGACTTCCCCTAGACCAGTGGTTTCCAAACTTTATGTTACCACGCCTCCCTTAAAAATAATTAATCTTATGACGCCTCCCCCCACCCCCATTTTATAAAATAATACAAAACAAAAAAAATATAAATTTATATAAAAATATTAAAAATAAATTTTTTTGCAAAAAAAAAGTTTGTTTGGTTTTTCAAATCTCGGGGGGGGGGGGGGGGGTAATTACACTTTTACTCCCCCCTCTTTTATCCGCCCTTGCTAGGGAGGCGCGCCTCACAGTTTGGAAAACGCTGGTATAAGGGTAATTTATGGCTGGTGGAATTTGTATCAGGAATGAAAGTAAGAAAAAACGAAGCTAGAATTTTTTCTTTAAAAATATATTTTAACAGCTTACGTTTCGGCCTTGGTCAAATACATTCTTGGATGACCACTAACAGCTCCGAGGATGGCTTTGAACAAAGCCGAAACGTCAGCTGTTAAAATATATTTTTAAAGAAAAAATTCTGGCTTCGTTTTTTCTAACTTTCATTCCTGAAGAGAAATATTTTTCTCAAATCTTATTTTCACGCTCTAGGGGGTGCCTAACTTTAATATAAAATTTCAACCTCGTAGCTCAATTCCTTCATGTTTTAAATTGAACCCAAACAGATACACAGCAGACCATGTCACGAAAACCACTTTTTTGGAATCAGGGGACCTCAAAACATGTATATATGTATATCTATCAAAATCTCGACATCGAATTTTTGACATGAATTCAATACTTTCTCTCTAGAGGCCTATATATGTATATTAACTTATACATATAGGCAAGGGAAAATAAAAAATTCAAATACTGATTGAGATTAGTTCTATATATAAAAAGATGCGGAAACTCAGCCTAGTAAAATTCTAAGTGGTCTAATCATATCTTACTTTTCTACCTAATGAAAAAATCCCTACAATATTCTGCAAGGGATTCAATGGATTCCCGATTCGAAGTTACCCTGTGTTATTATTTATCTGTTTATGAGAGTTTCGAAATCTTCAAAAATTAATTCCGCCCCAGTAATAAGAAATTTTAGAATGACATTAAAATGTTTCTCTCCTACTCAAGGGCGGATCCAGAGGTGTTTCTCGGGGGGGGGGGGGTAATCTGGTGTGACTCGTCGCACAGCACACTATTTTTTTTAATTTCGGTAATTTAAAAGCGCATTCTGTACTTGTTTGCCAGAATATAAATACACATCAAATTTTTAAGTATTAATTTAAAAAATTTTACATTAAAAATAATTGTTTTTTGCGAAAAAAAGGTATTTTTTCGAATCTGGGGGGGGGGGGGTAATTACCCCCTTTACCCCCCCCCCCCTTGTATCCGCCCTTGATCCTACTATACTCTTTGCTAAATATTGAATATAAATTTTAACTCAAACGGAATGCACTTATTTTTTAGTAAAAGTATTTAAAAAAAACATTAATATCTTTATGCATTATAGGGGATGGGGCATTAACCCCCCTTGTTAATGTCTTCATACCTCCCCTTTAAGGAAATGCGAGCCTTCACCGCGAAATTACTCGCAAAATAATTTGAATACATTTATAAATAATTATTTTAATTTTTATTTTAATTTAATTTTCAACCCTTAATCCACCCCTGTGTTATTAAGGAAATTTAATTAACAAAAATATAGGCTATACCGAACGTCGCGGGTCCGATTTGGATACCAAATGGCTTAAATAAGAATGCCTGGACCCCCATTATGAATATTATTAATTAATAACGGTTATCGTATAAAGTCTTATATGGCCTGAGTTGTCGAAAACACTGTGTGAATGTGTGTGTGAGTGTGAGTGTGAATGAGAAAGTGCTTAAAAAAAAATAAATAAATAAAAAACTAATTTTTTTTCAATGATGACACCTTCACTCCCCCTCCTCCCCCTTTCAACAGCTTATATTCTCCCTCTACCCTTTGTGAAATACAAAATATTTAATTTCATATTCAAAAGAATACTTTTTCGAAGCCAAATTATATATTTGTTTCTATCATTTTTTTCAACGATAAAATGCATAATAATTACCTTTAATAAGACTCTCAAGAGGGTGTGTTGGCTGACGGAGTGGTCAGGGTGGGTTACACTATATTAATTATTCACTTTATATCACTTTAAACACAACTTAAAAAAAAAGAGACAAACAGCAGGCACGCCTGCCGCCCGGCCACCCACTCGACTGAACGAGAGACTTGTCTTTCTCTGTTTGTATAGGAATAAAAATAAATGAAAATAACAATTCCCTTTTTATTAAAAGTAAAAAAATATCTTTTTCTCTAATCTAACTATATTTTGAGCTGGAAAAGAATGTCAACAAGTGATTTGGAATATTCCAAGGCCTTTCTTAAATAATCAACCCTTCATCCCTCCCTAATCAACCCTTAATATTATAAAAAATAATAATCAACGCTATTTTTTGAATGTTTTCTATTTAGTGGCTTCGATTTAGCTAAAATAAATTAAAAAACATTTTTTTCAATTTTTCAACCCCTAATCCAATCTTTTTTTTTTTAACACTCACACTTTTTCCCCATTTAAAATTAGGCCATTTAACGACTTTAACCGATACTCGAATGTATCTATTAGGGTCCAGGCATTTTTATTTAAGCCATTTGGTATCCAAATGGCCCAGAATCTTCTAAATATTATTATTTGATTTATAAAACTAGCAATCATTTAGAAAATTGATCTTGGTGACCAATATTCGCGCCTCCCCTTAGACTAGTCCGCGCCTCCCTAGGGAGGCGCGCCTCACAGTTTGGAAAACGCTGCCCCTAGACTAAGAAGTGATTTTACTAAAATTGTAAAGAAATGTAATTTGTTTATATTTACATTTTTTTTAAATTGACACTTGTAGGATCTGGCTTCTAGTGTTTTTAAGTAATCGTGTTCACCCACATACAAGGACATAATTCCAAAAATGTTTTTTTTTTTTTTTTTTTTTTTTTGGACTCATGAAGGTCTTAAAAGTCGAGAATTCATCTCAAAGTCAAAATTTTTTACGACTCCACCATTTTCTTCTTATATACTTTTTATTCGAAAAAATAAAAATAAAAATTAATAAGTTATTCTAAAACTTTGAATGAGAAACATTTTACAAGTCCCCAAAAATTTAAATTACCAGATTATTAATTTAAAAAAACTAATAAGTTATATTGATTTTAGATAAGGCAATTTTAGATAAGTCTAAAAAACTTGGTTCATATTTATTAAAACCTTTTTTTGCTCTAATAAAAAGGTACTAGAAAATTCAATTATTTATGTTAATATTTATTTAAAAAAAAAAATATTTTTAAATAAAGGTGAAAAATGAAAAAGAGTCAACAATTATTTGAAGTTTTAATTCTCACATCAGTCACGAATTAAGGCAAAAAATTTGTTAATTGATAAATAAATAAATACACATTTAATCATGGGAATATAATACAAGATGCAAATTTATTGAGTATCACGTCTTTTTTTAGTAAGCTTAAAATCTTGCGTTGACCAACTTTATCCAAAAAGGATGTGAACAACATAAGAAAGTTGAATAGTGATATTTTTGAGTTAAATTATTATTTTTTTAATGATCCATCTAACCATCTCGCAACATATGTTAATAATGAACCATGTCAGATTATAATATGCTGATTTGAGAATGGATGGATCATTTAAAAAAAAATCATTTAGCAGCGATCACCAGACTATATTAAGAGTAGGTGATGCAAATGAATTTAAATTTCTGTGGAATAAATTATATGACGTGGATAAAGAGAAAAACAGCTGGTCTTATGCTATATAAATTTATAAAAAATAAATAATTTATGCTTGTACTAGCATAAAAAAAATAAAGATAATTAAAGTATTGCCACAAATCTAAAAATTCCAAGTCTTGTTAACATTCATCCTTATTCCTAAAAAAACACTTATTTCAGAAGCATAACCTTCAGTAACATTTTATTAAAGTAAAGAAACAATATATCAAGATTCCTAACTTAAATGTTTACTTATTTATTCTCTTTCTTATCTGATAATAATTTATATTCACTTTGCAATACTGAAGAAGAACAAGTTGTTAAATATCATGAATTGTAAACAAGTGAATAAATCCGACAATTTAAATGTTTTAAATGATAATAAAATAAATCAATTGTTTCTTGATGACTGGATTATTATAGCCCTCGGGGCTTGGTGTAGAGGTTAGCGGGCTAACCTCGTATACCAAACGTCGCGGGTTCGGACCCCAGGCAGTCCGATGATTTTATTTAAGCCAATTTGATACCAAATGGCTTAAATAAGAATGCCTAGACCCCATATATGTATATTAAATCAATAACGGTTATCGTAAATGTCTTATATGACCTGAGTTGCCGAAGAGACAGTGTGAATGTGTGTGTGAGTGTGAGTGTGAATGAGAAAAAAGTGTGAATGTTTTTTTTCTCAAAAAAAAAGGATTATTATAATATGAAGTGGTGTATTGGCAGTCAAGGTGAAAAATAAAAATTTTTATTTTATCGACGTTTCGAGTGCCGATCGCATTCATCATCAGGACAAATTAGGTTAGAGTCTCAAAGAACATAATATTTTAACGCCTATTTTGTCTTGAGTGCGATCAGCAATCAAAACGTTGATAAAATGTAATTTTTTTCACCTTGACAGCCAATGCCACATCCTCATAATAAAATAATTAATTTCAGTTCACGGGTTGATAATGATTCATTCCCTCACTTATAAAAGGTCGGAAAAAAATTTTGAAATAAATATTTTTTTATAAATCGAAAGAATGTCTTGAATATAAAATTTTTAGTCAAATCATAGAAAACGATTAAGATTAAGAAATATAATATAAAAATCTGGTGTACTGGCGCACAGCACACAACTTTCTCTTACCTTCGGTAATCGAAAGTTGTGTACTGTGCTTGTCACACCAGATTTTTTGTGTCGACATGTATTTAGTTCCCGGCAGTAGGGAATATTTGAATTCAGATGTAAAATTTATAAGTATAGGAAAATATTTATATTTTGTTACCATGGCAACCATTTCTCCTATCTTTTCTATGAAGCACATGAGTAAAGTGTGCTTCAAACAATTTTGAGGGCAAAACGAGAATATACATTTGAAAGAGCATCTAAAAAATAATTGATTTTTGAATTTTAATCAAAATCGTTAGAGCGAATTTTGAGAAAATCGAAAAAAACTGAAAAAGTACATCAGTAAAGTACTAGTACTCTTTGGCCGATTTTGATTAAAAGCTTATTTTTCCGGTCCCGGGGGTGTTTAAGTTAAATATAGAATTTCAACCTCGTAGCTCAATTCCTTCATGCTTAAAATTGAACACACACACACACACACACACACACACACACACACACACACACACACACACACACACACACACACACACACACACACACCCAGACCATGTCGCGAAAACCACTTTTTTGGATTCAGGGGACCTCAAAACGTGAATATCCATCAAAATCTCGACATCGAATTTTTGACATGAATCCAATACTTTCTCTCTATATATATATTACATATATACATAGGTAAGAGAAAGTAAAAAGAAGAATCAATAGATCATTAGTTAATTTCGTAAAGGAGGTTTCCTAACCAGATTATATTTGCCTAAGTTTGAAATTTTTGTTTGAAAGTGAGAGATGTTAAAAAAAAAAAGAAATCTTAAGATTATTTGTTTGTATTCATGTAAGAAATCAGATTGTTTTTTTTTTTTTTCAAAAATCATTTGCTTTGATTTTATTGCATTTATTGTATTAATAATCAAATAAAATCTAATGAGAAGAAAGTAGAAGAGTGATCGCGGATTTTTTTTTATAAATGAATCCCTGAGAAAGCATTTAATGCTCTGTTTTTCTCGATAGGCCAAGACGAGAATTTTTTTTCTGATTGACAGCTTAAAAGGCATTTACCCAATGATAAGCCTTGTAAATTTGAGGGCAATCAATCATCGGACAATAATATAATATTGTTTCAACAACCTTCGAAAGTGATTATTTGTTTGAATGACTTCGGAATCGTAATATTGGATTAAAATTAGATTCAGATTTGTTATTGAGAAAAAAAAATAGTTTCACTATTTTTATGAATATCAATTGAGAAATGGTGGGGAAAAATAATTGAATTAATTGCGAACTCAAGTGAAATCTATTTCACATTCCTGATAGTCATCAAACACAATGGATACACACATGTACTTGACAACAAGATAAATAAACCAGGACCATTCATTTCAGCATTGATTGGGACATTTGACATTTGAGTTTTAGAATTTTAACAAGCATATGACGAAATGCTTTTTTTTTATTATTATTCTTTAATTAAATCAATGTTTATTAAATGAATAGAGGAACTGAAATTTACCAATTAGTCAATATTTATTTACCCTCATATTTCCCCAAAACAAAATAATTAATTATCATCAGAAATTCAATTAATTTTTATTGTATCGGGAGAAATAAAAGAGGAATCGTATATTTGCAAATATTTCGGCCGGCCTAACGCCTGACCATCTTCAGTGCAGTTGGTTCTTTGAATGAACACTGAATGTCCCCTCTCTTCATGCAAATGGTTAAGACTCCAGCCGAAGGATCGCCTAACAACTATATCCTGCACTGAAGATGGTCAGGGGTTGGAAAGGAAGGTTTTTGCTGGGAAATTTCAAAAAAGAATTGCAATTTATAATTAGAAAAGCCAGGTAAGCCAGGTGACTTAAGATTTCTTGAGACACTCAATACGGATATTTTTTATGTTTTTTTCTTTTTTGGGCTTCCTCCTTTCTCAGTGCCCACCAATCCTCACCAATGATTATTTGCTCGTGCCAGGAAGAACTAGAGTATGGGTGGGTGGAGTATGGTACGACAAAAAAGATCTTTGATTTAATTATGGGTATTTGGTGTTTTCAAACAACGCTCATACACTAAATGAAAATAAAATAAAAATAAATAAATATAAGAAGACAACACTCAGAGAAAGTTTCGGCAATCATCTTCAGTCTTCTAATACTTCGATGTTGAAAGTAGCAGGAAGAACTTCGCCACTTCTAATACTTCTTTAAAGAATCTGTAACAAAAATAAAGTCATTAAATGCAATGATTTTTTTCAAAGGATAGCTTACAATTTGCCCTAAACTCATACTTATAAAATAATTTTTCGGTAATTAAATAAAAATTCAGTTTTTGACTCTAAAATGCGGTCGATATGTTAGGAACCGCTTAAAAATATAGCTTACAACCTGTAAGTAGCAATATTTTATGTTATGTCATATTAAAAGTGTCCAAATAGAGGTTTTACAAGTTAGTTATTATAATCGTTTGTAGGGGATTTTATAAATACAAATTTAAAAAAAAAAAAAAACTAAAAAGAAAAAAGTATTTATTATTTACCTCTCCATATTCAGGTCTATTCTCTAAAAAGAGGCGTTAAAATTTAAAATAAACAAATCGGTTTTAAAAGCGTTAAAAAATTCTATTCAAAATCACTTCCTTGCCTCAAATAGCTATATTGTAAACAAAAATTTAAAGCCAAAGCGTTAAAATTTAGTAAATAGTGTTAAAAATTAATGCCATGTCTAGGGGTGGCTTTAATATTTTAACGTTGTGTTTAAAATAAACATGGCGTCCTTAACCTAAAAAGTAAGGTTATGATTTTGATAGCTTTGAAATAATATGTTAACGTCGCTGTTAAAACTTTGTTTAGAGAATAGCATTTTTTAACGCTCATTGTTACATTACTTTTTAACACCCATTTGTTTATTTTAAATTTTAACGCCTGTTTTTAGAGAATAGACCTGATTGTGGTTTAGAATTACAAAATTGATAGAATAGAATAGAATAGAAAAATTAATCAAAAGGTTAGATAAATAGATCGTATTAAAAAGTGAATCTACTCTGGAAATATATTTGAATATATTTTTTTAAATTGATAAATGTTTATTAAAATAACATTATCAGATATTTTGACTTTTTAAAACCATATGTAAAAAAAAGTTCTTTCAAAATTAATATAACAAATTTTTTCAACAGGTCAGATTGGCAATTGATAAAAATTTTATTGAGAAATTTAAATTTCATTTTGACCTGTTCATTGAACTCGAGGGTCAACTTGCGGTTTGTCTTGTGCAATTTTATTTGAACACTTCTTGATTAATGAAAATCTATCTATATGCTAGGTATATTTAGACTATAGCGGAGAAAGTTATTAGTTATCCTTAATTAAGATCAGCACTTATTTTTTTTTTTTTTTGCTTATTTTTCTTTCTCTTTCTTTCCATGTTTGTCGCCTCTCTTGGGTTAATTTTTTTTTCTTTTTTTAATTTCATTTTGATCAAAACCAGATTTTCAAGATGCAAATTGGTGAGGCGTGGAGTGACATAGATTACTTTCCGTTGGAGAAATAAGAAACAAGCCCAGAACGCAAGTATGGATAATATACATTTTAAGGGAAGATTTCTTAGAGGATATAAATTTTATTTTAAAATGTGTTGATTAACTAATTTTTATATTATAATCGTTCTTAATAGAATAATAAAATTTGACATTTTTTTTGATTGAATAACATTTTATGCGAAATTGACAAACAAAAAAGTTTCTAAAGTATAATATATAATATCAATTTTAATATATTTTATGCATCATTAAATAGCATTTACTAAATATAAATTAAAAAAAGTATCTAATAATATGTAACCATTTTATTAATTTTGTTAAAATTTAAGAGACGATCAGTATAGCCCCCCCCCCCCATAATAAAAAAAGCTAAAAAAAAAAGAATTAAAATAAAAAAATAAAAGAAAAAAACTGAAAAATTAAATTTCGAATAATCTGGAGTAAGAAAAAATTATGGGTATGAGACCTATCTAATAATAAAATGCTGTTTTACTCCTAATTTTTAAAATATTAATAAATATTCTTGTTAAGAAAAAAAGTTTTAATTAAGGGCCATTTGTCCCCCCCTCCACCCCCGCTCCGGGCACTAGTCAAATAATATTAAAAAAAAAAAAATTAGAATAAAGGACTTTTTACTTTCTCTAGTGGGAAAGTATTGCGGTTATGTCAAAAATACGCTTTGTCGAGATTTTTAAGGAAATTCACGATTTCATGCCCCATGAGTCCAAAAAATGGATCCCTCAAAATGGCCTGTCTGTGTATGATTTTAAGAATGAAGGAAATGGGCTATGAGGTTGGAATTTTATATTTGAGTTAGGCACCCATCTGAGGCGCGAAAATAAGCTTCTGAACAACAAGTACTGATGTACAACGAGCGCCACAATTAAGCCCCCACCTGATAGCTAGAGTCTTAAGAATATGGTGTATAATGAAATAATTTTATTGACCAAAAAAGTAAAACGTAAAATCTGGTACAGATGATTTTATCAAAATTCTCTAGCGATTTTGATTAAAATTTAAAAATCAATTATTTTTTAGATGCTCTTTAAAATGTATATTCTCATAATTCATTACTCATTCATTAAAATTGAATTTTCTTAAGGGGATGGTCTTCTCTCTATTGGATTAATAGGATTCTTGTTGGGAGCAAATAAATTTTTTCCTATATTTTTAAATATTCAGTAGTCCGTGAACCGTGGCTCAGAGAGAAGACACTTGATTCTCGCGCCGGGGTCCCGAGTTCGCTTCCCGTCCCAAGCAAGAAAAATTTGTTTCATTTGATTTGACATCATAATTCGAAATGCGGTGAGTAGCCTAATTTTTTTTTTTCAAAAGGGGCTTTAGGCTAAATAATGATTATGAATCTATGATTAATATAAGATATCATATATTTATATATAGGCTCAATGCGATCAAATTCCATTATATTTCAAATAAATTTCAAAGGACTATCTGTGATCCGAATCCATATCCTTAAGACTTTAATTTTATCAATATGGACAATGTCAATATCTTTAAATTATAAAATTTATATTTCAGCTTTAGCTCCAGATAGGCAATCATTCTTGGTTTTCAAACCACTTATTGACCAGATATGAGTTCCTTAGTTAAGGAATTTCATAAAGGCCTATTAATATTATTTAATTGAAATAATTTCCTTATAGAATCTCATTTCTGGTTATCATAAAAAAATTCATATTAAAAAAAAATTATGTTTAAAAGTCAAAAATATAAAGATATAAGAAAAAAATTAAGAGAAATTATCCACTTACATAAAGATAAGTTTCCTCTAAATGTTTTCTTATACCATTGGTCATATATTGTAAATAAAAAAGTAATTTATGTAATAGTAAATAAATCCAAATTGAAAAAAAATTTAATAATTATATTATTTAAAAAATAATAATAGTATTTAATTTTAATTAGTATCTTTATTAGTTTATATTATAATAATATTGTATTTATTGATATTTGGTTTTTATCAAACTTTTTAAAGATTGTTTTTATTATAACCGGTTGTATGTTGTTAATGAGAATTAGTCTCCACCCCCTAGTGTAATGATTAAGGGTGATTGATAATGTGAAAGTCTTCAAATATGATTCGAAAGATATATAGGTCTAAAAGTCAAAGATATGTTTCAAGAGCCCAGTATGGTTAGTAAAATCTTTATAATAAAAATCAACGAGAGAAGTTCGGAATTTCTAAATTTCAATTTTAAAAGTCGGATATAAATATTAATTACTCTAATTAATCCATTTTAGTAATTTTTCGTTATTTTTCCATAAGTTATTCAAAGTGACTTATTTAAATGATTAGACAGAAAATTAATCTTTTTTTTTTAAGGAAAAATTGCTAAAGTTTTTTAAACTATATTTTAAAGATAAATGTATTAACAAATTACTGTCAATTATAAGGCTTATTCCGGTATATTTTTTTTAAAGCGTAATTTCTCAGGTGGTTATTGATATTATTTCTATAGGGATCCCATGGACAAATTAACTGTTAATTCTTGCCATAAATGGATATATTTTTTTTTTCCAAATGCTAAAAAAGGATAGAGATAAAAATTATTTGAAATTAGTCGTGTCGTCTTTAAAATTAAAATCTTATTTATTTTTTTAATATAAAACACTCAGACTTTTTTCCAATTCACACTCCCAAACACATATACACAGTCTTTTTGGCAACTTAAGCCATATACTTTATACGATAATCATTATATATGAATAAAATATATTTGACATTCTTTTTTAATCCATTTGGAATCCAAATGGCTTAAATAAATTCATCGGACTGTCTGGGATCTGAACCCGCGACCCTTGAAATAGAAGACAGGCCGCTACCAACTACACCAATCCCGAGGAACATTAAAATCTTGCCAGGTGTTAATTTAAAAAAGTTCACCTTATTTTGCTTGAAACTTTTACTATATAGACAGGGCCGGATCTAGGGGGGGGCAGTGGGTGCATTGCCCCGGGCGGCAGATATCAGGGGGCGGCAATTAAAGAAAGATTTACTAAAAAAAAGGTAAAATTATATGAATTTTGCATAGAAAATTTTAAGGAGGGGGCGGCAAATTAAATTTTGCCCCCCTTAAAAAATCTCCTAGTTCCGGCCCTGTATATAGGTGCGCCCCTGAGATTTGGTTTTGGAGAAGAGATTTTTTTATCATAATAAAAATAAAATAATAGTTTAATTAAAAAAAAAAAAAAAAAAAACGAACAAAATTAATTCTTGGTCTGCTAGGGGAGCGGCTCCTCCACTCCCAAATTTTTACTCAGAATTTCAAATTTTGTACTTAAATATATTTCTTGAATTTAATGAATATTGGTGATACAATATTATGAAAGAAAAATTTTTTCATTTAATTTAATTATCAACTCTTTATTCTTATCAAATATATTTGTTCAATGACTAATATATAATTGAATAAAATTTGATTAGCTACTTTTTCATGTTTCATTTATTTATTCGTCACTTTAATTATTCATTTGATGATTGATTTTACCAAACCAAGAAATAATTACCAATATCAATTTTTTAAAGTTAATATTTAAAAAATTGCTATAATAAAAAATCAGAATTTGTTTAAAATTTTCCATAAAATGACGAAAAATGTGTGATAAAAACTTTTTAATGGTCAAATTTTGTACGATTTTGTCTCATTTATTGCCTTTACCTAAACGATTTTAAATAGATTTAGCCATTTAAAATTTTCTGTTAATTTGAAAAATTATTATTGGACGAAATATCCAAGAAATCAATATTCGCAGCCTTGATGGGCCACTTTCACATCATTTTATTTTGTAAATATTTATTTCGACCAGCATCACGCCTGGACATCATCACAAAATATGAGTGAATGAAGGGCCTTTGCGGTCCTATTTGGATGACATCCTCTTATTTATCTAATCATTGGACAGTCACTTTCTTTCATCAACAAAATAATTAAATTACAAAAAAAATTAAAAATAATTTTTACACAATCTCGCCAAGTGCACTCCATCAAATCATATTTTTGTACTGAAGATGACCAGGCGTAATAATGGTCGAAATATTGAGAAAATAAAATAATATGAAAGTGGCCCATCAAGACTGCTGCATTATTCTCCTGATATTCCTTAAAATTTTCTAATTTTTTGTTAATTTATGAAGTTTGTCACTGTTGTATTTTAATAAATGAAGGAGCAGGCAGCCAGGAAATAAGCCTCTACGAAATGAAACTCAAGAATTGGAGACAGTTTCGGCGTTAATTAAATAATGCCATCTTCAGCCATTTAATTAAAGCCGCAGGGGCGTATATAGAAATTTTTTTCGGGGGGGGCCCGAACTGAAAATTTTTCTGCGGAAAATTTTTTTTTTAAGAAACTAAATTTTTTTCACACGAAATTTTTTGCGGAACATTTTTTCCTTTGCGGAACCAAAGTTTTCCATCCTGCGGAAAAATTTGTTGCCCTGATGTCTGTATATCCCTATATATGTATATGTGTTTGGGAAATTTCGGGGGGGGCCCGGGCCCCCTCGCCCCCCTTATATACGCCCCTGTAAAGCCGAAACTGTTTCCAATAGGCTACTTGAATTTTATTTCATAGAGGGTTATATCCTGGCTGCCTGCTCCTTCATTTATTTTCTAATGAAAAAACAAAAAAATATTTCCCTTTCCCCGGGTCTGGTCGTGAATGAAGGTAAAAATCAAAATGATCTATAAGAAGCAAAAGAATAAAAATCTGGTGTGACTGGTAGCACAACATAAAACTTTTTCTTAGCATCGGTAATCGAAAGTTGTATTCTGTGCTTGTCACACCAATTTTTTGTGTCGACATGTATTTAGTTTCCGACAGTACGGTACATTAGAATTTCAAGATGTAACGTATTTATAAGTATGGGAAAATATTCATATTTTGTTACCATAGCAACTATTTCAAGGTTTCAATGGCAAAATGAGAATATACATTTTAAAGAGCATCTAAAAAATAATTGATTTTTGAATTTTAAACAAAATCGATTTAGCGAATTTTGATCGAAATAAAACTGAAAAATCTGGTGTGACTGGCGCACAGCACACAACTTTCTCTTACCTTCGGTAATCGAAAGTTGTGTACTGTGCTTGTCACACCAGATTTTTTGTGTCGACATGTATTTAATTCCCGGCAGTAGGGAATATTTGAATTCAGATGTAAAATTTATAAGTATGGGAAAATATTTATATTTTGTTACCATGGCAACCATTTCTCCTATCTTTCCTATGAAGCATAAGAGTAAAGTGTGCTTCAAACAATTTTGAGAGCAAAACGAGAATATACATTTGAAAAAGCATCTCAAAGATAATTGATTTTTGAATTTTAATCAAAATCGTTAGAGCGAATTTTGAGAAAATCGAAAAAAACTGAAAAAGTACATCAGTAAAGTACTAGTACTCTTTGGCCGATTTTGATTAAAAGCTTATTTTTCCGGTCCCGGGAGGTATTTAACTTAAATATAAAATTTCAACCTCCTAGCTCAATTCCTTCATGCTTAAAATTGAACACACACACACACACAGACACACACACAGACACACACACAGACACACACACAGACAGACCATGTCGCGAAAACCACTTTTTGGATTCAGGGGACCTCAAAACGTAAAGATCCATCAAAATCTCGACATCGAATTTTTGACATGAATCCAATACTTTCTCTCTATATATATATTACATATATACATAGGTAAGAGAAAGTAAAAAGTGCATCAGTAAAGTACTAGTACTCTGGTCGATTTTGTTCAAAAGCTTAGTGTCACGTCTCAGAGGAGTACCTAACTTTAAATATAAAATTTCAACCTCCTAGCTCTTTTGTTCTTTAGATATTTTGTTCACAGACAGACCATGTCGCGAAAAACACTTTTTTGCATTCAGAGGACCTCAAAACGTGTATATCCATCAAAATCTCGACATCGAATTTTTTAAATAAATCCAATACTGAATCCCAGAAGAAATTGTTTACACCTTTTAAAAAATATTATCACGGAATTTATAAAATAGTAATTTAAATTGCAATTCTGATGAAAAGAAGTAATTTATTGATAATGAATGACAATGCGATTTATATTAATTGAAAGCAACCCAAAATGTCAAGTATGAGCGCGTTTTGTTAAATATCGTTAGAATTAGGGCAGAAACGAGTGGCTGAAGGCTATCGATGACTTGCAGGTGAATGTAGTGTGGTGGTTTCAAGCAAATCTACTAAGCCTTTAGATATTTCAGAAAACGCAATCTAAATAAGTGAACGACTAAAAAGAAACGAGTCAAGTCCAAGAAGACCAGAAGCAACAACTTTCATCCTCTCTGATCGGCGAAAGGAAAATAAAAATAAAATTAAAATTAAGATGAAAAAAAAAAACTGCTTTCGTTTGGAATAGCCAAAGGCTACTAGCTAGCAAGACAATTCATTCGATACTTAAAAATTTTTTTTTTCTTTTTAACAATTAATTTCATTCAATGGACTAAACAAATTGCTTTTTTTTGTATCCCACACTTTCAGTTTTCATATCTAATGGAGAATATTTATCTTCCTGAAGACAAATATTTTTCTGCGACAATTTCACTTTTTTTGAAGTAATTAGTATGAAATTATTTTTCTATCATAAAAGTTTTTAGAAAGGAAATTTTTCTAAATTAATTTAATATATTCCTATGTACTTTTTATTACGATAAAATATTTAATGTTATAAAATAATAAAAGAATTCTTAGGTAGAATACTAAAATGCAAATTATTAAATAGCGAATTCTGGTTAATTTCTTAAATATGTATAATTTATTTGGATGGACTCAACTAGCGCATCGCCATTATAACGGAGTATATAAATTATTTAAAGTTCATTAAAAAGTTCATTATATTATACTATTAATTATGATTATACTAGAACTATTAATTTTATTGAGCTCAGATTTTAATTAATTTTAGAGTTTAAAATTAGACAAACAGCGAATCAATTAGGTTTAAAAATCAAAAAATTTAAGGCGTCCACATAGGCGTAACTAGGGGGGAGACGGCCCCTTCCCCCAGAAAGCTCCCTGCCCCAAGAAAAATTAAGAAAATATGGGTCTTTCCAGGCCCCCCCCCTTCAGTCAAATTTTCTAGTTTCGCCCAAGGGCGTCCCTATTAGAGTTTTTACTCTTCTAAGATCCCGGTATCAGTTACGCCGTTAATTATGTTGAGAGCATAAAATCAACAGGGTGTAAAAGTGAAGATTCCGAAATTGATATTTAAATTTTTTTTACGCTTGGGTTATATGAGTAAATCTTATTACAATATTAAATGACCTCCGGAGTCATACTCAAGGCCAAGGTCAGCAGGCTCTCATTCAAACTTTGAAGTAATATAATCATTAAACAACTTCAGAAGAAAAGAGAAAAAGGGGGTGGTGTGTGCAATGGTCTCATTTTATATGCGCCCCTAAAATTAACTTCTTTTTAAGATTAAAAAAAAAAATTTCGAGGTAGCCCTAACCTCACATCCTTGAAGAAAACAATAGGCTATTTGTTAAATATAAAATTTCGAAAAAAGAAAAGTTCAATTTCAGTAAGTGAGATGTAAATTGAAAAAAAAAAGAAGAAATTAAACCAAGGAAATTGCAAAAAATCAATGTTCAAATTGTATTTGCCTGGTCTTAGACAAGAGGTAAAATTATCACTTCTTGTTCTGTCTGAAGAACAAAAATTTATACAAATAATATTGCCTACCTATCACCCAATTAAAATAAATAAGTCTAGATAGACTCAGATGTCGAAAAAGAACTAAAAATTATATTTTGTACAAGAAAAAATTCTCAATATGAAAATACTGAAGAATATCTCCTACACTATCCAAACGATGCTTCAACTTATGAAGAAATCCTCTGCCAAAAAACAAAACTACAACCTCATTAGGAACATTTTAACCATTTTATTTTTGCCAGACTTCAAGAAAGTTTGAAGGGAAACCCATACATATTTTCGTATTTCAGGTTGGCAAGGGATAACGTAACAATGAAAAAATCGGGTGTAACTGGTCGCACAGCACAGTGCTTGTCACGCCCGATTTTTTTGTGTCGAGATATCTTCTTTTTTTTTTTATTTTTTATTTATTTATTTTTTTTATTATCTTTATATATATAATTCTTCTGTACGTGTGTGTGTGACTGAACTCCTCCTAAACGACTGAACCGATTTTGATGAAATTTTCTGTGTATGTTTGTGAGAATCCCGGGCAGGTTTTGTTTCACAAATAACAATAAGTTAATGAGTAATTAACCGTTAAAATAAGAAAAAAATAAAAATTAGGAGAAAGGGTTGCCATGGTAACAAAATATAAATATTTACCCATGTTTACGATTTTTTTTTTATTTATTTACATTTTGAATTCTAAAATATCGGCGTAGATTTTTTGTTTGTGTATCGGGAGAGTCCCGGAAGGGATATAACTCAGAAAAAATCTTAAGTTCATGAATAATTAACCGTTAAAATAATCTATATATATAAAAATGAAAAGGGAAAATGTATGTACCGGTATGTATATAAGTAGGCGAGCAAGGGGGTCCAGGGGCGCAGCCCTCTGGCTAGACGGAAGCCCCGCCGAAAGCGGGGCTTTGCGTCTAGTATAATATATAGTTTCCGCTGATATATTAATATTATAATTCAAGAAAATTTTTAAAAATGAGTGAATAAAGTAAAAGTGTGCTTCAATAATTTTAAAGAGCACCTAAAAAATAATTTATTTTTGAATTTTAAACAAAATCGTTGAACCCAATTTTGAGAAAATCGAAAAAAACTGAAAAAGTACATCAGTAAAGTACTAGTACTTTTTGGCCGATTTTGTTTAAAAGCCTATTTTCAAGCTCAATGGGGATTTCTAACTTAAATATAAAATTTCACGCTTGTAGCTCAATTCCTTCATGTTTAAAATAGAACACACACAGACACACAGACAGACAGACAGACCATATCGCGAAAACCACTTTTTTGGATTCAGGGATTTCAAAACATGTATATCCATCAAAATCTCGATATCGAATTTTTGGCATGAATCCGATACTTCCTCACTCTATTTATTAACATAGTTAATGAGGTAAGAAAAAATAAAAATTCACGTCACACTGCCTGATGCTTTACGGGTAATGAAGACTGACATAAAAGCCTTAGCTAGGGTAACTCGTGGTCGCTATTCATGTTTTCACAAAATGTAAGACCTTGAATGAAAATTAGAAATAGATTGATTACTTAATTTTAGAAACCTTAAGAAAATATTGCTTTTTAGATGAAGAAAATTTGCGAATAATTATATATACTCAATGCAATGCAAAATTTTCTTACAGTTCTATGCTATTTCTTCAATACTCTCAACCTTGTTTTGTCTGATCTAGGTTTTCATATAAGTAAATCTAAGGCTATTTTAATTAAAAGTATGGAAACTTTATATCGTTAAATCGTCATTTTGAAATGGATATTACTTTTTATAGGACTTTGAAGAAGGTCAAAATATTTAACCTGATAATATTTACTTTTTTTACTTGAGAATCCAATAATAGAATAATATGTCTACTAGCGGATATTAATAATTTAGGGCCTATACCTATATTCTAATGTTTATTTAAATCAGTTGAAGACAGATAAGTGTAAAAATTCATTTATCAAATTGCAAGTAAATCTTTTCTGTCTCTTAAGCATCTTAGGCCATATAGAATTTAACGATACTCAATTATTTAAATCCAGGCACTCATCTAATATTTAAAAAATCAAAAATGCGAGGCTTTTTGTTTTTGTTTTTAAACTGTTTACCGAAGAAAAATATTTTCTTGATGGAAATTAAAGTAGGAGTCACTCTTAATCCAGTTTCAGCCCATCAAAAAATATTCCTGTCTGACTTGATTTTGTTTTTCTTTTTTTCTTTTTTTGATTTTCAAGTCAATGTACCAATCGTGATCAAGGTGACCTCCGATTGGGCTCCACGCAATTTGATAAATGAATTTTTACACTTATCTGTCATCAACAAGTGATATTTAGATATCTCCCACCCTTCAAATCACTTATGAGATCACTCTTATATAAAATTTAATTTATTATTTCTGCACTTCCTCTAGTTAATGGATTATTATTATAATTATACTCCGATTAAATTAAAATTAAACTAATACATTTCTGGATGTCGAAGTTAGGTAAAAAAAATGTCAAATACGTAATAAAGAGTTATTATGTGTAAATTCTAATTATCATAATAAAAAGATCAAATATAAATGAACCGGATTTGGTAGTGATCTCAATAATTATAACAAGTTCCTTATATATATATATATATATATATTTTTTTTTTTTTTTCTGTAATATAATATTAATAAAAGGTTGATAGAAAGTAATTGAAATTGTATTTATTTAATCTTTATACAAGTGGAAAATTTTATTACGCTCTCTAAAAAAAAGCAAGACCAATTTGTGATTTTATCAGGAATTTAATGCAAAAATTAGGCTTGCCTGTCAAATCCCCCCCCTCTTCCCTGTCAAAATAGTGAAATATTAAGCCCTGATCCGAAAAATTTTTGTCATATTCCTCAGGCCTAAATAGGGTATATACAATCTCTTTCAATCTTATAATTTTTACTTTCTCTTACCTTTATATGAATATACCGGTATATATATATATATATATATATATATATATATAAAGAGAGAGAGAGAGAGAGAGAAAGTATTGTATTCATGTCAAAAATTCAATGTATGAGATTTTGATGGATATACATGTTTTGAGGTCCCTCAGATCAAAAAAGTGGTTTTGGCAACATGGTCTGTCTGTCTGTCTGTGTCGGTCTGTCTCTAAACAAAATATCTCAAGAACGAAAAGAGCTAGGAGGTTGAAATTTTATATTTAAGTTAGGTACCCCCTAGCACGTGACACGCTTTTGAAAAAAATCGGCCAAAAAGTACTAGTACTAATTATCTTCAACTCTTCTTCTTCTGTCCTCGCCCCATTCCCGCGATGCGGGGTCGGCGGACCTCTTTTCCCTCCAACCCTATCATGCGTTTTTGCAGGAAGAAATAGGACAGGACGGCGCGTCGCACGGCCTAACGCCTGTTGAAAAGAGGAAGAGACAGACATAGAAAGAACTGAAGGACTGCCTGTCCCAGCTCGGGCAGCTCGTGGTCGCCATCCACGTACCCACAAGATGTGGGCCCCTGAGCGAAATTCTCTTCAACGATTTTGATTAAAATTCATAAATCAATTATTTTTTAAATGCTCTTTAAAATGTATATTCTCATTTTTCCCAGGAAATCTTTTGAAGCACACTTTACTCTTGTACTTCATAGGAAAGATAAGAGAAATGGTTGCCATGGTAACAGAATATAAATATTTTGGCTTGTATATAAGTTTCACATCTTGAATTTTAATATATCTGCGAAAACAAAATATATATGTCGACACTTATACATATCCTTGTATGAGGTGCAAGATAGCCTAGGTGCTGATGCACCCAGAAAAGCAAATAAATAAAAAAAATATGTCGACACAAAAAATCTGGTGTGTGACAATTACCGAAGGTAGGAGAAAGTTGTGTTTTGTGCTACCAGTCACACCAGATTTTTTAATATATATATTTTGGGTTTTTTAAAAGAATGTATAAAAATAAAAAATCCTTCTATGATTGTCCAATTTGTTACAAACTTGAATCAGAACCATTAATTAAAATGTTTTGATAAAATAAAAATGAAGCAGGACTAGTTATCAGGTCAAGTTGGGCGGTCAACTTGATGTGAAAGTCCCGGATTTCATACCTGTCCGGGGTGAATATTTGAGAGCAGAATTGCTTAATGAATTCACGAAAAGTAGATATGACCGGAAAATTTGGAATTATTATAAAACTAATCTATAATTAATAAAGAACTTATGTATGATTGAAATTAGACTATAAGGGTGCGTACACACCTGCGCTCTGCTCCGCTCGCGAGCAGTTCGCGGCTCGTGTTCGTTGCTCGTTCCATTTTCATTGAAATTATTCATTTTGACGAACCTGCCGCGATCCAAAGAAAAGCCACGAACATTTTAATTAATTTGGAATTTTTATTATTAATTATTTATAATTATTAATCGCAAATAGATTGTGTTGCTGAGCGCGCCTAATTACTAATAAAAAACATTTAAACTAATTTTTATTTGATGTAGATAATAATGTCTCTGAAGCAAGATAGAGAAAACGCTCTTGCCGTTTCGGTTATGAGTGGTGCTTTTTTGCTAATGGCAAGTTTGTCAAAAAAGAAAAGGAGACAACGACGTTGGTGGTGTACTAATCTATTTAAAAAACAGAATGGTAGTGAAATTGTGATGGACTTGAGGTCGCAACAAATAAGCGGTCAATATATAAGAATTTTACTCGAATGTCAGAGTTTATTTGTCAAGTCTTTTATATATATATCTTTATATATATATTCTTCTGTACGTGTGTATGTGACTGAACTCCTCCTAAACGACTGAACCGATTTAGATGAAATTTTCTGTGTATGTTTGTGAGAATCCCGGACAGGTTTTGTTTCACAAATAACAATAAGTTAATGAGTAATTAACCGTTAAAATAAGAAAAAATAAAAATTAGGAGAAATAGTTGCCATGGTAACAAAATATAAATATTTACCCATGTTTACGATTTTTTTATTTATTTACATTTTGAATTCTAAAATATCGGCGTGTCTGTGTACCGGGAGAGTCCCGGAAAGGATATGATTCACAAAAAATCTTAAGTTCATGAATAATTAACCGTTAAAATAAACTCTATATATAAAAATGAAAAGGGAAAATGTATGTACCGGTATGTATATAAGCCGAAGGCGAGCAGGGGGTCCAGGGGGCGCAGCCCCCTGACGGAAAGCCCCGCCGAAGGCGGGGCTTTGCGTCTAGTAAATATATATAAATATAAAAATAATAAATTTTAATATCAATTTATATTTTATATAATTTTTTTTTTTATTAAACCCGATCCTTTGAAAATATTTGATTAATTCTTCATTTATTGATAACTGATATTAAAATTTACTTAAAAAATACTATATAAAATCATCATAGGCCTATATTTTAAGGAAATAATATACATATAATTAACCTCCCTGGTCTCTGAGGGACATGGAAGATGATAATATTAAAAAAATATTTAAATAATGATTTAGAGAAGACTTATAAAGGCTAAAAGTAGGTCTATTTTATATTTTGCTCGCGAGCTGCTCGCGGCACCGCAGCGCCCGTCCAAATCTGAGCCGCGAACCATCAAAGGGTTTGTCGAAAAAGCCGACAAGAGATGGATCGCGGCGAGCAGCTCGCGAGCGACTCTCGAGCAGCTCGCGAGCATCTCAAAACCCGTACACATCTAACGAACATGGTGCTCGCGAGCGGAGCAGACGCAGGTGTGACGCACCCTAACGTTAACTCTTAATGTTTTTAGTGTCCACATACGATGTTAGAGGTGAGTTAAACAAATGGCTTCTATCGAGAAAAATATGAAATAAAATTTGAATTTTTTATAAAATAATGAGAGAAATAATCAGGATATACTCGAGAATAAAAATCGATTGAAATTTTATAAAAACTATGGAATGCATAAATTATACGAAATTTCTTTGATGGAAGATAATAAACCAAATATCAAAATCACTTTAAAATTTTCGCTTAATTGCTATAAAATTTCTAGAGACCAGCTCATTTGGTAATTTCTAATAAGAACTAACAACAACGGAATATAAGGGAATCTGCTCTAAAGAAATTCTTGTTCAATTACTGGAAAAATCATTAGTGAGTTAATTGGGTTGCCTAATTTGCAGGAAGAAAACGATTTTATACACCTTTATGTATCCTAAGTAACTATCAATAGGTATGGAATATGCCTTAGGGGGCGACTCCCAAAGCCTCCCATTACCTAATTAAGTGTAGTATTTTTTTACTTTTTTTTTATAAAATAAACAAAAAAATTTATTTCTTATATAATTTTTATTTTTGTTCCTATCGCTTGAAAAAAAAATAAATTATTGTAGTTAATCTATTTCAGTCAGTCACTTTAGTTTATCTGTTTTTAAAGTGTGATATAAGCCTAATAAAAATTTTTCACCTGTTTTCAGATATTTCTACTATATACATTTATTTAAGTATAAGATAAGAACGAAAGTAAATAATTAAGCATACAAAAGAGAAAAAATTAAAAAATTAATCTATTTTTTAATAGACTATAACATTTTAAAGCAAAAATTTAAAGAAACGAAATTTTAAAATACAATTTGGGTTCGAGATTTTAGATATCAAAATTATTATAGAAAATATTTAAGTAAGCCTATATCAAATTAATCAACAAAAGTTCAATAGTCTAATAAGGTTAAGTTGTACAGGTATTATATTATGATATTTTAAAGAAATTAATATATAATTTCTGCATTTATATGTACAATAATTTCATCCAAATGCAGCAGGGGGATGCCATTAAGGATATAAAGAATACTACTCGAAAGAGGATATGAATATAAAAGCCTAATATCATTTTTTCCTAATCTTTACAACTTTATAAATGGAGCTTATGCTTTGTTGATTTTTCTTTGAGCTCAACTTTGTAGGACATAGCTATATAATTATTAATAAAGTAAAAGCTTTTTTGTTAAAGTCCAGGGGAGAGTAGCTTTCAAAGGACTATTCAATCGTTTTTAAAAAATCATGTTTTCTATACTGTAAACTACTTAAATAAAAATCAACACTTAATAGTTGACTAATAGTAACTTTCTTTCATTTCATAGTGCAATAACATAAATATAGTCAAATATTAGCTTTTTTAAAATAAGTAGGTCATGTTTAATTCTTTTTGTCCTCATCTAAGAAATACACCTAATTATTAGAAATTTAACGACGATAAAAAATTAGGCCAAATCCGGAAATCGAAGGTCTGCAAATAATAATATTTTATATGCACAAAATTATTAATTTTATTTTAATTCATGTTATTATTATTATTATTATTATCTTTGATAATTTTCATTCATATATTTTTTTTATTGAAACAAAAAGATAAATAAGAAAATAAAGTTCACTTTCTAATTAGTTCGTCTATTTATCTACTCTAGTTTATTAATTTTTATGCTGTCTGCCCGGAAAGAAGAGTAACATCCATTAAGATCTATGGAGTTAAAAAAGAATTTAATCTCGGGACCGGGGAAAAGTCTATGGAATGCCCTATATTAGACATATCTAAAAACTACAATATATTAATTGTAATCTCTCTGAAACCGAAATTATTAAACGCAATTGAAAATAAAACTGTTTTTCTCTTAACTAAAGCCTCAGGCCTTGACAATCAGAATCACTGATTATGAACATCATAATATCAAATTTTGAGTTCAAAAAATAATAAAAAGCACATGATTAATAAAAATCGGAAACAGACGAGACAGTATTCATGAGACCCAAAAAAAAAAGAAGTTGAATTCTAAATAATCAAAACAAGAAGACGAATTTCAGTTGACAGTCCAAATGACATGTGATATCTATAAAACTTGAAACAACCCAATCGAAAGGGAGATTTTGATACGCAGCAAAATTTTAAAAAGCCTCAGGTGCCGTCGTCTCTAAAGTGCGTCATTGGCACGTGTGATTGACTTCTCTCCCCGAGCTTGGATTATGCAAAATTTGGCGCGCGCTCACATACGGGTCAGAGACCCTGGATAGCCTTCAAAACATGCTTTCTTATACTTTGATAGGATACTGACACTGAATTGATTTATTTTAAACTTTCAAAAGGAGACATTATTGATTATAGGAGGTTAAAAGTCACCCTTCTAGAAGGGATAAGTTTAAAAAAATATTATACTCATTTTCAATTGGGTACCAAATGGCTTAAATAAGAATGCCTGGACCCCATATATGGGCCCCATATATGGATATTTATCAATAAAGGATATCGTAAAAAGTCTTATATGGCCTGAGTTGCCGAAAAGACTGTGTGAATGAGAAAAAAGTGTGTGTTTTTTTTTAAAGTGTATGTAAATATATAGGATAGAAAATGTGTTTTAAGTAAGAAGGGATTATTTTATAGAATTTATGTTAATTATAATTAAATTAACGGATTTGGTAATAAAATGAAAAATATTATGGTAAATGTACTTTCTTAGCAATAAAAAATTTCCGAAAATTTTTCTACCTCAGGGGCCTGTGAGTCTCATAGGTCACTAAGTCACTTATTGTAAATTAAACTTATTGATTATTATTATTATTGTTATGTTTGTGAAGTAAAAATTGAATTAAATATTTAATTTTAAATTAAACCAAATTTAAAATTAAATTTGCTTGGTTTATAGAGGTAATATTTAGAGTACCAAGTAGTAGTTGAAAATAATTGAAATGAAAAAAGTAAAATTTTTATCTTCCATTTATAAGATCATAGGCCTACTACGTACGGTAGCTTTCATTTCGAGAGTTTTATTTATTTATTTTTTTTTATGAATATGTAAATTATCGAGAAAATTCTAATTAAAATAAATGTAAATTAATCTTCAAATTAGTACGAACATCTCAAAATTGTCAGTTAGTTTTAACTTATCCCATAGAGGTTGATTAGTTAGATAGATAGAAAAAAATCTCTACATCGAATTTTTGACATGATCGCAGTACTTTCTCTCTAAATATTTAATATATAGGGTAAGAGAAAGTAAAAATTGTGAAATAAAAATCCTTACTATTAGGTATATCGTTTTTTTATAGCAAATTCTATTTTTTTTTTTTTTTTTTTTTTTTTTTTAATAAACGCATAAAAATGAGATGTTTAAGGCCCAATTCACACACAAGTGGCGTATGGCGTGGCGTGGCGATGGCGTGGATCTGGCTTCTGCCACTTCTATGTTAACCTATAGCCCAATATACACTGACATGGTGTGGCGGAGGCGTGCGAATGGCGCCGAAACCACACCATTCCGACGCCATCTATGGCGACCATAAGTGGCGTTCGCCACTAGCAAACCATTTGTTTCGCAACCTTTGCCCTTAAATTATTGATGCGATATGGATTTTAATATCCAAATTTGCTATATTATATCTATATTTCATTACTTTGTAAAAAATTAAATATTAAATTAAATTAAATATGGTTAAATAAACATAAATAACTACACAAATTATAAAATAAATATTTTTATTTAGATTTAATATTTAAATGCCTATGCAGAATATCTATCTTGATTTGCAATTGGAAAAAGGTGTTGAAAATATTTGCTCAGATAAAGTGACTGGAGTGGGTTGAGCCATTTGTGTGTGTATGCACGCGCCACATCTTATCCACACCACGCCACGTCCAGCGCCACGCCATCTCCACGCCAGTGGCAAACGCCACTTGTGTGTGAATCCGGCCTAACAAGTCTAGGCAAATAAATTAAGATAATTTTGAGATTATATAATATAAAGATCAATCTGAAAGGATCACCAAAAATGACAAATTACGAACGAAAATATTTTGTGAGGCTAAATAGCCTTAGATGCTGAAAAGGAACTTAAACAAATTAAAAAAAAATATCTTGGGCAAATAAACCTTTGAAAAATATTTCAAACTGTCCTAAGCCAATTTTTTTATATACTTCCTCTTCTGTCCTGGCCTTATTCCCGAGATGCGGGGTCGGCGGACCTCACTTTTTCCCTCCAAAACTACCATTCGATTTTGCGACCGGAAGAAATAGGACAGACCGGCCCGTCGCACGGTCTGACGTCTGTTGAAAAGAGGGAGGAAGATACTGTCTCAGACATACAAAGAACTGAAAGACTGCCTGTTCCAGCTAGGGCAGCTCGTGGTCGCCATCCACGAGCCAACAAGATGTGGGCCCCTGAGCAAAATACGATTTCTGGATTAAATTTGATTATTTATTGGTGGTACGATAAGATTATATTAAATAAAAATTTTCAATTTAAATATAGACTATATAGACCAGGCGCTGGAGGTAGTTGAGTATGCAAAATTTGAGGACCGAATTCTGACAATGGATTTGGGCTAAGAATAGCTCCCAGAATAAGGATCCGGATCTTGCCGGGCCAATTTTTGGTCCAATTTTTTTTTTACCCCCACCCCATAGGAAATCAATGGAGTGCATGCTAAGATGATGTGAAGATTTGCAATTATGGTCAAATTCGAGTACTTAAAACCTCAAACAATGAAAAAACTGTCTTGTCAGCAACTGAGGGGATCCTCTAGAGTCCCCTGAGAAGTACTATCTTGCCACCAGTTGTGGTGGTCCCCTCCTAACCCCTTCATCTCTTTTCTCTCTCTTTGTTATAAATTTAAATATACGGCTTTAACACCATGCCAAATTGTGGAGACCGGCAATTATGTTCATAATCCACTAGCTGGTATCCCAATCAATGAAAAATACTATCTTGCCGCCAGCTGCGGTGGTCCTCTCTAACCCCTTTACCTCTTTTCTCTCTCTTTGTTATAAATTTAAATATACGGCCTTAACATCATGCCAAATTGTGGGGACCGGCAATTATGCTCATAATCCACTAGCTGGTATCCCAACCAATGAAAAATACTATCTTGCCGCCAACTGCGGTGGTCCCCTCTAACCCCTTCACCTCTTTTAACACTCTCTGTTATAAATTTAAATATACGGCTTTAACACCATGCCAAATTGTGGGGGCCGGCAATTATGTTCATAATCCACTAGCTGGTATCCCAATCAATGAAAAATACTATCTTGCCGCCAACTGCGGTGGTCCCCTTTAACCCCTTCACGTCTTTTATCTCTCTCTGTTATAAATTTAAATATACGGCCTTAACATCATGCCAAATTGTGGGGACCGGCAATTATGCTCATAATCCACTACCTGGTGCTCCAATCAATGAAAAATACTATCTTGCCACCAGTTGTGGTGGTCCCCTCTAACCTCTTCACCTCTTTTATCTCCCTTTATTATAAATACACCAGGTAGTAGATTATGAGCATAATTGCCGGTCCCCACAATTTGGCATGGTTTTAAGACAGTACATCTAAATGTATAATAAAGGGAGAGAAAAGAGGTGAAGGGGTTAGAGGGGACCACCACAACTGGCGGCAAGATAGTATTTTTCATTGATTGGAGCACGAGGTAATGGATTATGAGCATAATTGCCGGTCCCCACAATTTGGCATGGTTTTAAGACAGTACATCTAAATGTATAATAAAGGGAGAGAAAAGAGGTGAAGGGGTTAAAGGGGACCACCGCAGTTGGCGCCAAGATAGTATTTTTCATTGATTGGGATACCAGGTAGTGGATTATGAACATAATTGCCGGTCCCCACAATTTGGCATGATGTTAAAGCCGTATATTTAAATTTATAACAAAGAGAGAGATAAAAGAGGTGAAGGGGTTAGAGGGGACCACCGCAGTTGGCGGCAAGATAGTATTTTTCATTGATTGGGATACCAGCTAGTGGATTATGAACATAATTGCCGGTCCCCACAATTTGGCATGGTGTTAAAGCCGTATATTTAAATTTATAACAAAGAGAGAGAAAAGAGATGAAGGGGTTAGAGGGGACCACCACAACTGGTGGCAAGATAGTACTTCTCAGGGGACTCTAGAGGATCCCCTCAGTTGCTGACAAGACAGTTTTTTCATTGTTTGAGGTTTTAAGTACTCGAATTTGACCATAATTGCAAATCTTCACATCATCTTAGCATGCATTCCATTGATTTCCTATGGAAATAAGAGGGGTGGGGGTAAAAAAAAATTGGACCAAAAATTGGCCCGGCAAGATCCGGATCCTTATTCTGGGAGCTATTCTTAGCCCAAATCCATTGTCAGAATTCGGTCCTCAAATTTTGCATACTCAACTACCTCCAGCGCCCGCTCTAATAATAGTAATGTGAGTAAATAAAAATAAATACAAAAAAAAAATCTTTGATCTCTCCGCACGTTTGACCCTGAGAATGGAATTGGACAAAAAGACGAATCCGTTTTTAAAATTAAAAATTGCAAATGAGATAGAGCATGGATAACTCAAGGCTTCAAGGTAAATGTCCGAAGAATAAATCCAAGGTTGAAAATCTAAGTCAAAATGACATGACATCTTGGCCTGGAGCATCCAAACTCCTTGAGATGACCGTGGAGAGATAAAATAGTCTCGGGGTGAAATAACAGAATAATACGAATTTTAATTTATTTATGTAAAAAATTCGATGTTTCGATTTTGATGGATATACATGTTTTGAGATCCCCCGTGTCCAAAAAAGTCCAGCAAATTGGTCTGTGTGTCTCTGTGTAACGTATATAAGCATGAAGGAATTAAGCCACCGGATTGAAATTTTATATTTAAGTTAGGTACCCTCCCGGACACTCAAAATAAGCTTTTGAACAAAACCGGCCAAAAGTACTAGTACTTTAATGATGTACTTTTTCAATTTTTTTCGATTTTCTCGAAATTCGCTCCAACGATTTTGATTAAAATTCTCCGAAGGGTAAGAGAAAGTCGTGTGCTGTGCGCCAAACACCAGGTATTTTAATTATATAAATAAATTTAATAAGAAAAAAAATTCTTCAATGAAAAAAATAATCTACTTTTAATACGGACATCTTCAAGGCATAGATTGACAGGTCATGTCATCAATATGGTAGAGGCTAAAAATGCCTGGACCCCCCAATTGATATATTAAACATACTGATTATCGTAAAAAGTCTTAAATGGCCTCAGTTGCCGAAAAGACTGTGTGAATGCGAGTGTGAATGAGAAAAAAAGTGTGAATGTTTTAAAAAAAAAAAAAAAAAAATATGGTAGAGGCGTTTTAAATTATTATCTACTTCAAGATATAACCTTAAATCAAATTAAAAAAAAAAATTTGTAAAAACTTCAAACGATTGCTAGTTTAGTATTCCTACATAAACAAGGCCAAAAATATTTAAGATATCCAATGGGGAGAAATCAACTCATTGGGTTTGCCAACAGGAATAATTAAAATGTTTGAAAACAATACACTAGCCATAATTCTCACAAACATTTTATACCCCCCCCTTCCACCCACTCCTTTCCACCCTCTCCTCTCGCTAATATGTTTTCTTAATAAAACGGATTGAAGAAAGGAAAAAATATAAACAAAATAACATGTGTTTAATAAGAATTATTATCAAATTAAAAAAATAATAATAAACCCAATAAGCAATATTTCTTAATATTTTGCAATATTTTAAAATTGCATATTATTTTTTTTTTTCTTAAAGAAAGCAAATAATGATCTTTTGACCATGGATATATAAATATCTAAGTTATCATCAGATCTCAATTTGCGTCAATAAGGAAGAGGAAGAAAAAGAGTTAGGGAATATATAAAATATCCCGAACGTGAATATATTTCTCTAAAATAGGTTAGTCTATAAAATTTAACATATTTCTAGGGTTAAAGATTGGTCGGGGCAATGTATTGAATGGACATAAAAAGTGAAAATCTCTAAAGTGAAAAAATTTATTATATAAATTATCAATCAATTAATTGAACTTTAAATTATTTAAAATTAAAACAAATCATTAAGTATATTATTATTATTTTTGTTTGAGGAAATTTTTGCAATTATTATTTTTAAATTTTCTTATTAAATTCAATCATATTTTTCGTCATTTTGTTTATCCTAAATAATGCTTTGATAATTTCATTAATTATATGAATAATGAGACAAAACAATTTCTTTAAATGATTATGCAAATTTTTTTTTGTAAAATTTCTTTATCGGGCACATTTTGTTTATATAATAATAGTAAAATAAAAATAATTATATTATTAAATTTCCAATTAAATTATAATTAATCTATAATAGTTGACGTAAGAGGCGTCGGGGATTTCATGAGGCCCAAACTAAGATTACTATCAAAAGAGGGAATTTAGTATTTGAAGTTTTTATGTGGCTGTAGTAGAAGGAAAATAAAAAGAGAGAGCAGCTAATAATATTTTTATTTATTATTTAATTCCCTCAGTTCTGACGTTTTGGTCCTGTTTGGGGCCATCCTCAGAGCATCAGGGCTGTCATTATCAATTTCAATTTCAACATTTCACCTATACTGTTTGTTGGTCGATTTTACATATAACTAACATATGTATATTTTTTGTATATAAATAGGTGAGATGTTTTACAATGGTAAAGTCTGAAATTTTGTGACTGTTCTCACCGAGTTCAGTTTATGAACAGGACCGAAACGTCACCACTGAGGGAATAATAAATGAAAATATAATTAGCTGCTCTCTATTTTTATTTTCCTTCTACTAAAAGAGGGAATGATTTATTTCTGGAAAAATTCTTTATTTTTTTATAATATAAAGTTTTTTTTTAATAATAATAATGGAATTTAAAAAAAAAGTAAATGTTGATAGCTAGAGAGATTGTTTAGAAAATAAATCGGGGAAATGAAAAATAGACTCAGGAGTTGTATGATCTCTTTTTTGAATTAAATAAATACTAAGAAAACTTAATTTTTATTATATTACCTAATTAAAAAAATAACTCTTTGTATATCCCGAGAAAAAGAATGATCTTTAATAAAAGAAAAAGCGCCTTGTTTTCTTTATCATTTCCTGCCAAGAGTTCAGGTCACTTTGGTTGTCTATCTAAAAGGGGAAAGCGCTCCCTCAGGAGAAAGCATTTGTTTTTTGATAATAATAAAAATGTATATTTAATATCGATAATTATAGAAATTAAAAAAAAATAAAATCATAATATATCCTCTCTCTTCCTAAACCATTAAAACAAATTGAATCGGTCATTCAATTGCATAAATAACATGTCAGTGGTTAATTGGTTTTTGCATGCCCTGCTGTCTAGAAGGGGGTTATATTTGTTGCTATTTTTATAATTATTTGAAATTCCTATCGGGGTCCCCGTTTATTTACCAGTGGTGCTTTTGTGCACGAAGACACACACCTCAAATCCAACCGGCCCACATAGGAGTATTTGACGTAAAAACCCGATCAAAATAGAAAAACTCAAAGTTCACCTAATGCTACCCAAAATGGATGTTTCTTCATCTACTATAACCGGCTTATTGGAATCCAGCCCCCCGACCCTTCCGGGTCGGCTATCTGGTCACAATGTCAGTCGGAACCCAGTAATTGTTTTAACTGCTTGTCTTGTTTTTAGGCGCTCTCATTTTCGTTAGTCAGTTTTTTGTGCAAAATGTCTTCATGCGGCGGTCAACAGAAAAAAAAACGACTGGAATGTGGAAATTGAAGGTATGCTCTCTATATTACAGTATATTTGATTCAGTTTAAACGTAATTATCACTGTTTTTTATAAATATCAAAAGTCGCTTTTTTTGAACATTTTTTTAAATAAAATTTCAGACAAATTAGTGTTTTTGTTTATGTGTCGCGGCTTGTCGCCTCAAACTTTTATATGGGCATAAAGTTTAGTCTTTTAGGATGTAGAAACAAGAAAAATATTTCACCCCAACTCACCCCATATTTTTTTATTAGACTTTAAAGTGAACGAGGGAACAGAATCATTAAATCGATTTAGAATAATTTTAGTTTTCTTTTGTTATAGATCCTTTGGGAAGAGTTAAAAAAATTACCAGAATGGAGTTATATGATATTTTAAAAAAGTTCAAAGGAAAAAAAAATAGAAGAAAAAATGAAGAAAGATTCATTCAACTAACTTCATGTCCTCCCGAAGAACGGAGTCCCTCGTTCACGTTAAAATACTATAAAAAAATATGGGGTGAGATGGGGGGATATATTTTTCTTGTTTCTACATCCTAAAGGACTGAACTTTATGCCCAGATAAAAAGTTTGAGGCGACAAGCTCCGACACATAAACAAAAACACTAATTTGTCTGAAATTTTCTTTAAAAAAATGTTCAAAAAAGCGACTTTTGATATTTATAAAAAACAGTGATAATTACGTTTAAACTGAATCAAATATACTGTAATATAGAGAGCATACCTTCAATTTCCACATTCAAGTCGTTTTTTTTTTGTTGACCACCACATGAAGACATTTTGCACAAAAAACTGACTAACGAAAATGAGAGCGCCTAGAACCAAGACAAGCAGTTGACACAATGACTGGGTTCCGAGTGATGTTATGACCAGGTAGCCGAACCGGAAGGGTCGGGGGGGACTGGATTACTATCAAGGACGGATACAAGGGGGGGTGTAAAGGGGGTAATAACCCCCCTCAACGAAATTTAAAAAAAAAACTACTTTTTTTCGAAAAAAATTTTATTTTTAATGTAAAATTTTAAAAATTAATACTTAAAAATTTGATTTGTACGCGTATTTATATTCTTATATAAGGAAAATAATAAATAATTGGCCAGAATGCGCCTTTAAATTTTCCGAAATTAAGAAAAAATTGCGTTGTGCGACCAGTCACACCAGGTTACCCCCCCCCTCCCGAGAAACACCTCTGGATCCGTCCTTGATTCCAATAAACGGGTTATAGTAGATAAAGAAGCATCCATTTTGAGCTTTTCTATTTTGATCGGGTTTTTACCTCAAATACTCCTATGTGCGGCCTCTGGCCCTAGTCATTTTACCAGAAGATATTTAGCTAACCAATTGCAAATGTTGAGGGTAATGCAGATGAAAATGATGTAGAATATGATTATGTACCTTAAAGATAATAAAACATGCCACATTTAAGAAAGTCAAATTCAATTCTTATGAAATTTTGTATTTACAGTAAAATCCCCTAAATATGCCATATAACAGTGGCGGATTAATGCAATTTTGTCGGGGGGGGGGGCGGTTTTTTTTTATTTTTTTTATTTAAGGACTTTGTGGGCATCTATGGCCATTTAGACCCCTTTCCTATTTATTTAAATTGATTGGTAACAAATTCAATTGAAATTAAAGCCCGGCAATCATAATTTCTTTAGATTACTAGTTTTTATAACATTGTGAATTTCTTCTCGGGGGGGGGGGGGCGATCGCCCCCTCGCCCCCTTTAATCCACCCCTGCATATAATATGCAGTAAGAGTATTAAAATATGCAATATTTATGACAAAAAATCAAGTAAATGGCTTCCAATTAAAATCATGATTTCTACTCATGTACAACTAATCGCGTTTTATTTTAGGAAGGAAATAGGTGTAAAAACAAAAATTGGACGCGCAATAAAAACTAACAAAATAAACACATTATAAAAAAAAAGTTTTAAATATTTCTCTAAAACTAACTTTTAATTTCCAAGAGTAGTGGCTGAAGTTAAATAAGGACAGCCGATCCCGCACCGCGGGAATAATCAGGCGATGAAAGAAGAAGAAGAAGTGGCTGAACGTATAATTAACAATAAAAAGAGTAAGGCAGCAGAGAGCAATTAAAGAAAAAAATATTTTTTTTCTTTCGCTTTATTTAATATAATTGTCGACGTTTCGGTCGATTTTTTCAGCCTTCTTCAGGACAAATGTTATGTTTGCCTGGAACTTAGAGGGCCTCTTGGCAACTCCTGACATACTTTTGGTGCGAACATTCGATTTCTCGACCAAGAAACACTCTTGAACCAGAAAATTAAAAAATTAAAATAAAATAAAGTTTTTTGTTAAAAAAATGCAAAAAGTTTTAAATATGTAACAGTAAATTTTAAATTTAAATATGCAACTTTATGCAATATTCACTAAATAAGAAAAAATATGCAATATAAAATTTGAATCCTAGTGTCAAGGGGGCATAATTCGAATAGAAAGTTGGGGAAGTTTCCGGGACGTACATGTTAGCAAATAGAAAATGCAATTGCATAGTAATCCGGGCTTTATTTATAACTTTTCGGGATTTAGAGGGGAGTATATTAACAAACAGTGGAATTGGATCTCATAACTGGAGTATATTGAAATATATCGCAATTATAACTTGAGAAGAAAAGAGATAAATAGCGTCCCTAACTATATAAACCCCCCTCCCCCGTGACTGATTAGAGATGTTGACAAATAAAAGCCAGGGGACTTGGGTTCGGGACCAGGGAGTTCGATGAATATTTAAATCATTTAGTACCAAATGGTGTAAATAAATGTGCCTGGAGACATACCACAAGTATTATCATTAACATAAAATATGTATAAGATGAAATTATTTTGCTGGGATAATTTATTAAGGTATTGAAGATATCGCTGGTGTATTTTAACCAATTCTTTATAATATATGTCGTTTAAAGTCTGTATGGCCTAAGAGACAGACTAGACTAACAAATAAAATGTTTTTATGTATTATTTATGTTTAGATCCTATGACCTCTGGCTAAGGAGTAAAGAATTTTTAAAAATTAGACTCCGAGGGGGGTGGAATATTTTATCTAAACTCGTCTGATATTTTTTGTTTAGACATCGGAGGTCAGATATGTTTAAACGATAAATTACATAAATTCAATTGATGATATCCGCCCGTATTGATTTTAGCTAATTGGCAGCCAATTTAAATAAAGTTTATTTCTCAGTCCTAAATACAGTCGATAGATTTTTTTTTGTTAGTGAAGACATTTCTTGTTACAATAAAAACAAATAATATTTCAGAAAATACATTAAAAACTATCAAAATTTCATTTTTAAAGTAACTTAAATTTTTTACTCTGTTTTTGCTTATTTTAGGGGTATTTAAAATTAGTATTAGCTTTTGCTAACTTCCTCGTTTTATAAAAGATCCGAAGAAGGGTACGTACCACAAATTCCAACTTGTATTTTTTTTTTAAATTTCAAGTGAAAGAAAACATGCCAAAAAACGTGCCAAAAAAGAGATCAGGACCATCAAACAATTTGCTGAATAATGAAGGAGCTGAGTCTATCTATAGTTTAGAAGAGACACAATGAAGGTGGAAATGTAAAAGGAATTCGATGCCAAATTCAACCTAGAAAGTCTTTCTAGCGGTTCTTAAGCATTGGTGAAATGAGAACAAGAAAGAATTGAAAACGAATGTTCAATAGCTAAACAATAGGTATAATATGGATATGAACATTTCTCGCAGAAAATAAGTTCATATTTTATTATCAAATATTTGTTCTAGAAATAAAATGAATGGCGTTTGCTTTCTTAAAAAACAAAAAATCATACAAATGATATGAAAAAATAACAATTTAGGAATGTAAAAGATAAATTAAATATGGGGAATGACTTCCCCGAGACTTTCTCGTATATTCTTTTGGAATTACGTCTGGGTGAGTGTGTGAACACGATTGCTTAAAAACCAAAGCAGCTAGATCGATGAAATTTGGTATATGCTCCTTACACTAAAATTGTAGATTTCTATCAACTTTTGGAGTAAATACGTCACTTGGAAGTAGTACTTTACTTAAAAAGTTTTTTCAAAAATTTTGAAATTTTCAATTTTTTTGTTATATTATGATAAAATACTCTATTTTAAAAAGTTTTTATTCTTTGACATTTTTTCGAAAACTGAATAGTTTTTGAAATAATCAAAGAAGAAATAGAAAATTTTCGTTAATTTTGATAAAAAATCAAAACAAAATCATACAGGTGTCATTAAAAAAAGGGTAAATATAAACAAATCAATAAAAGTTTATTTTTGAAATTAATAATTTTTAAACGAAAAATACGAAAAATAAATTGTAATATATAAAATAAAATTTGGTTCGATGCTGCTACGGTAGTTTAGGGGCTTTAGAAAAATTTTGTCAGAAATATTTATTTATCTTTTTCTGACTAAAAGAGAAGCCAAAATTGTCGATCCCCCAAAGTATGTCAGCAATACTTGACTAATCACTTTGACACAGCTTCAAACCCTCAACAGTAATTTTTAATTTCTTAATTTGCTCTGAAATATAACATTTAATTATATTTTTAGAGCGAATGATAAACAATGGCAATGCGCAAAAAAAAAAAAAAAAAACATTTTGAAAATATTTTATCAAGTATGTCAATAAAATCATATTATTAATTTCCTATTTTAAGATCATTGTTTTTATGTTCAATTGAAAAAATACGTATTTACAAAATATAGCCTAAATAATTAAAATTATCTTGGCTTTGTAATGAAAGTCAGTGAACGTGCGTCCACAAATAGACACAAAACAAAACACGATTTCATTGACCGATTCTCCTAAAATAAAAAGCAAAATTCATTTCGAGATGGTGCGTAGAAAAGAAAAAATAAAGTTATATTACGGGTTGCTGGGTTTGTGACGTCAATCAAATTAAGTCCATATTTTCACGATTTCTATTTATGCTTTTGCCACTCTAATATATATATATAAAAAAAATAGCGCACTTGCTTTGCGTGCGTCATCTATATCTCTTTCTCTATATTCTATGTGATGGTATTCACCTTGTGTTCTGACTAGTGAAAGTACGGGTGTCCCCTCTTGCTTCTTCAGCTGGTCGGGTCAATGTCCCTTCTTAGATAAAAACACACGTTTGATGTCACTTTTTGGATCGATCCGTAGAGATAAAATGAAAGAAGGATTTCTGTAACAAAAAAAATAAATATAATTAATTATAGGAATTTAGATGCTAAGAGAAATTTTTAAATATAATAAATTTTTGAATTTTTTTTTGTTATTTTTACTTTTAACGGTGTCATCCAACCATGAAGATTGAAGAAGCAATGGCATTAAAACAATTAAAATAAGACAAGAAATTTATAAAAACCTTTATGCTAAATTTCGATGTAAGTTAAAAAAATTGTCTACTGAATAGCTTTGTAAAATTAATAATTTATTTATTTATATGTACATTCTTTTAGACGGATTGAAGATGAGAAATTAAATATTTCTCGAAATGTCTCTGGAATCGAGAAGCATTAGAATTTCATTTTGGCTGAATCTGCCCTTATTAAAATCAATTATTGATATATTCACAGTCACCCATGGACGTAGCCAGCAGTGGCGTCATTTGGGGGGGGGCAGGGGGGGCATTTGCCCCCCCCAAGGGCTCTGATTTTTATAAAATTTTATATTATTCTAAATAAAATGCTCCAAAATACATCTACGAGTATACAAACTGTACAAAATTAAACAATTAATTAAATTAAATATGTTTTGGCTAAATTTGAGTACCCATTTGTAAGTAAATTTTAAGGAAAAAAATGTTTGCCCCCCCCCAAGAAAAAATTTGCCCCCCCCCCAAGAAAAGTTGAAATGACGCCACTGGTAGCCAGCTCAAAACGAAAGGGGGGGGGGGCAACTTACTCCTAGTATATTTTTTTTATTTTTATTTTAATTTCAAGTTTGGAAGGGGGGGAGGGGCAATTGCCTCTCTGGATAGGCACATGCAGCCACCAAATCCCTTTTATTTAAAAGAAAAATTCACTAAGCTTATACATAATTATTTCTTTCTTTAATAAAAAAATAATCTTACTTGTTAGTAGGCAATATAATCCTAGGTAAAAGGTAATTATTTTCTTATTAACAGTTAAATAGAAAGCCCTTTACTATAATAGTAATTACTAAATTATCATATCGTTTTTTAGAAATTAATCATCAAAGAATTCCTATTTCATTGGAGTTCCTGTAACATAGGCATCCATTTAGACAAAAGTATTTGGTTTTAAAAGGATTTGCCACAATCTATCATTAATAATTTTTTTTTTATTAAGAATATTTTTCCTTAAGTCATGACGCACGAAGAAAGCTTCAATGAAATTAAAATTTTATCTTTAATGTATAAATAAATTAAAGCGACTAATTAACATATTAGTTAGGATATTGAGAGAGAGTTGAAATTTTATAAAGATGAATGAATAAATTAAAAGAATGGAAGGAGGTAGCAGCCAGGAAGGAGTGTCTCCAAAACAATGAAACTCCCAGATATTCGCGACGTTTCGGTCCAAATTTATTTGACCATCATCAGGCAATCAGGAGTTGTCATATGTAAATTTATATAAATATATTTAATCATATGTTGCTTCGGACTTGTTAATGACATTAAAATTTTGCTCATCTGCAATCGAAGGCTTAGATATGTGAGGAAGTAATGACCAATAAAAAAAATAAAAATAAAAATTTACATATGACAACTCCTGATTGCCTGATGATGGTCAAATAAATTTGGACCGAAACGTCGCGAATATCTGGGAGTTTCATTGTTTTGGAGACACTCCTTCCTGGCTGCTACCTCCTTCCATTCTTTTAAGATATTACTCACAGCCACTTCCACACTCAACAAATATGAATGAATAAATAAAAAATTAAAAGAGTAGACTAAATCAAAAAATTTTGGTTGTTCCAATTTGGGTAAAGTAAATAAGGCTTCGTGGGTTATATCATAAGGGTAGGTCGGAGTGCAAAGGGAAAAAGCTAACGTAATTAAAAAGGACAAACGTCAATAATACTATATAATGCCCCTTATGTAATGCAAAACTTAATCTATTTGATATAGAAAAAACAATAATAATAACAATAATAAGATGATGAAATTTTGAAAAAAATTAATACTAGTTTATTATTAATGAGATAAATATGTAGGCCTAAAGTTTATCCAAAAAAATTTTAATTATCAATATTAATTAAATGAAGTTTATTTAAATTTAAAAATCTGGTGTGACTGGCGCACACCAGATTTTTTGTGTCGACATATATTTAGTTCCCGACAGTACGGAACATATGAATTCAGATGTAAAATTTATAAGTATGGGAAAATATTTATATTTTGTTACCATGACAACCATTTCTTCTATCTTCCCTATGAAATACAAGAATAAAGTGGTCTTCAGAAGATTTCAATTGCAAAATGAGAATATACATTTTAAAAGGCATCTAAAAAATAATTGATTTTTGAATTTTAAAAAAAAATCGTTGGAGCAAATTTTGAGAAAATCGAAAAAAACTGAAAAAGTACATCAGTAAAGTACTAGTACTCTTTGGCCGATTTTGATTAAAAGCTTATTTTTCCGGTCCCGGGGGATGTTTAACTTAAATATAAAATTTCAACCTCCTAGCTCAATTCCTTCATGCTTAAAATTGAACACACACAGACACACAGACACACACACACACACACAGAGAGACAGACCATGTCGCGAAAACCACTTTTTTGGATTCAGGGGACCTCAAAACGTGAAGATCCATCAAAATCTCGACATCGAATTTTTGACATGAATCCAATACTTTCTCTCTATATATATATTACATATATACATTCCGAATAGAAGAAACTTGTTGTATTTTCATTGGACTTATCATCTTAACACAAGGATCCGAACTGAACTGAGTACTGATGATGAAATACCTGCCTAAATCTAGTAATCATTTATCGAAAGGTTGTTATTACTCTCCACAAGAGAATCTTTATATTCACTTGCTGTTCGAAATCAATGTGATCAGAATCAAGAATCCAAAGAAACATGACAAGTTTCGTTTTTGAGTTATATAAAAAAAAACAAAAAAAAACAAGAACTCGTCTCTTCCTTCCAAACTCTAGACTGCCTAACGCCTAACGGGGGTAAACAGTGATTTTTGATTGCATGCTGATTTTCTAGCGAATGGAATTTCGAGAGAGCTCAAGTTTACAAAAAATATTTACAAAAAAAATAATGTCCCTTAATTCTAACAACAATTGAAATAATATAGCAGAATAAAAAAAATACAGTAGATCCATTGACATTTTAAAGTTTCAATAAATAGAGGAAAATAAAATTTGGTTTCGTTGATATGATGAGAAAAATCTATTTAATCTTAAATATTTGTTCTTAAATAGAAATTCTCTTTTTATGAATTCGACTCATCCTTAAACCAAGGATTAAGTGGTGAGGTAAATAGATAAAAATTTTTTAAAAATTTCAAAATATATCAAATAAATTTTGCTCTTAATAAATTGAATAAGTGTTTGCTTATTAAAATTTTATAATTTTTGTGAGTTTTCTTTTATCTAATAAAGTTCCAAATAATTCAGAAGGACTTGTCGGGACTTCTTTTAATGATTCACACTCATGTCACATATAAATTAATATTCAACCATTAAAGGAATTTACAAATTAATTTAGAGCATTTGGAGTTTGATCCAAGGACTCTATATAAAGAATTCGAAGTTAACTTGTATATGGCTTTTGAATGTGAACTGTTGATGAAGAAGTGCCTAAAATACTTCAACAAAATTATGAAACAATTATTAAATAAATTTTATACTAAGAAAAATTATAAAATTTTAATTAGCAGTCACTTAAGTCAAGGACTGACTATATATAATTCAAATAAACCATTTAAAATGTAAATATATAGGGTAAGAGAAAGATAACTATATGAAATGATAACTACAAATTTAATTTTTATTTTGCTTTTTACAATTTTTACTTATATAACTATTGGTTGCGGAAGAAGAGTAAAGAGACAATGGAGTTATTATATATAAATCAAATTCTTAATTAATTATAAAATTGAACATTTTACATTTACAAGATAGCTACTTTCGAAGAAATTTTTCAAACAAAATAAAAAATATTTTATTAAATTTAAATAAAATTAAATTAAATTTTGTACTGAATCTCTAAATTTGTAATCTTTAAGCATTTGAAACATTTGTAATCTTTAAGCATTTGAAACTCCCATTTTTTTAGACTTCTTGGCTTTACTCGTTTTTCGCAAGCAATAATAATAATAAAAATAAGCGGATCTGAGGGGATTTAGGGGTTGCAAAAAAACCCTTCGAAATTAAAAATTGACAAAAACAAATTTTAACATTTTCAAAAGAAATAAATTTTGAAAATTAAACATTTAAATTTTAGAAACCGTCCCCTTCTTCATCGATGACATGATCTGCTTATTAAAAATAAAGAGGAGACTCAGATTGGTAAAAATATTTGCAGCCAATTAATAAATTTTGTAGCAAAATTGTTTAGTTTTGGTTTTTGTGTCTATATTGATATTATAAGCTTTATTATGTGTATGTGCAGTTTAAAAATGGCTGCTTCAATTAATTAATTTGTTTAACTTTTTTGATGAAATTTCTTTAATTTGAATATTTGATTCAAAATATAATTTTTAGTTTGTAAATAAAGAATTAAAAAATCTAAATGGGCCTTATGTCCATTCCTACTCCTATAGAGGGGGCATGTAAATACCTTGTTTCATTTCCATCCTCCATTTCCATCGAATCGCTCGAAGAATACACTGAAAGAGAAGCCCTGAAGCTAAAAACCCACCCTTTCTTCATTACCTATTAGCTAAATGTTTGCCAGAATGGCATAACACACCTTATAACATGACGAGTTGGTGATCTCGCAGAAAGGCAGCAAGGCAGCACCTAACCTAAAGAGGAAGAGAGTTTGGGGCCTAAAATACCTATGTGTGTGAGAGTGTTTGAGAGGAAGGGTAGGGAGGTAGAGGATTGAGAGCGTTGTTTTCATCTTTAAACTTCATTTGAACTGAAAATTGAATTTTATAATCAATTTTTGTAAAATTTTCAAATATCTATAATTTTGTTTTTTTATATATAAATTGATTTTTTTTTCTTTATTTATTACAATTTTTATTTTATTTATATATAAAAAAAATCACACGGTATAAGAATGATTCGGAAAAAAATAGAAATATAGATAATTTATTTAGAGAAATTAGTAGTTTTAGGTAAATGATGAAATCCTTTTTAAAAAAAAATGAACTTTAATAAAAGATTATAGTAAAAAAATGAAAATAACCAAGTTGCAAATCAGGGTTCTCAACCACCGCGCATTGCAATTGCACCACGAGATGTTCTTTTTTTATATAAAAATTAAATTTATTTTTATTATTTATTTATTTCATTTTTTTTTTTTTTTTTTTTGTAATTTAAATATAAATTACAACATCACGATGGACAAGTGCAAATATGAAAAAATTAAAGATATTCCCGTTCAGAAGAAAAATGAAAATTTCTTAATTATTTTTATTATTAAAGTAATAGAATTATAATTTGTCTTTGAAAATGTTGATCGTTTTTCGTTTATCCGTTTTATGAATACAAAAATGAATAAATAACGGTTTATAATTGAAAATAAGTTGGGAACCACATGACTTACATAATATATATATATATATGTGTGTGTGTGTATATGTGCGAATTCTCAACTATTGATCAAAATCTAAAAAATTTTATTTTTAAATATTAAACTTTTTAAGTTTACCTTTGATTGTAAATTATTATTGTTGTAAAAAGAATTTAAGTTTTTTTTTTGTCATCTTACATTACAGATTCACTTGAGTTGAAGAACTAAAATTATCATCAGTCAACTTAGGTTAGGTGATTTGTTTGAAAAAATTTAGTAAGAGAATATAGTTTCAAGTTAATCTAATTTAAAGAACATAATATTGTAATGATATATTGTTCCTTTATTAGAAATTTGAAAAAAATTTCACCAACTATATGGTTTATAATATTTTTTCAAATTTTTAAGATTGGCCTAAATATCATATCGATATTAATTTTGACATCAAACTAGCGCTATTATTAACAATTTCTAAAAGAATATTACTTGACTCTTTTTGACTGTAACAATTTAAGAAGAGCTCAACTCTAGTTAAACTGTAAAAAATCTGAGTCTCCTTTAATATAATCGCTGGCCTTACTTCAAGTTCCTTGAGAAGAGAGAGCTCAGTAGAAAGACTAGAAGAGAAGATCAGTTGCTACTCAAGAAGAATTGTTGCAGCAGAAGCGAGGCTCACTTGTTACTCCAGAAGAGAGGGCAGAAGTCAAATCAATCTCATAAAAGTAGACCGGGAACTGAAAGAAAAGAAAACGACAGTAATTAATAAAATGTAATACATTTTTGGATAATTTCGCTAAAATAAATACTATTTCAGGTTATATAAAAAAAAACAATACTTTCTATAATAAAAATATAATATAGGCAATAGAAAGTCAAATTTGTTTTATTGAAAATTAATTTAAGAAAAAAAATTACCAGCTGACTCGAAGAGTAATGTCCTTCATCATTCGTGTATAAAGTAATAATAACCCCTCCAACTTTTTATATAAGTCTCGTTCTGTATGATGATGCCTCTTTAGGTAAAATACAGCACCTGGAGATTGAGTCCGAGAAATATTGTCTCATAAGTTCAAGGACTATCTGAAAAAAAAAATTTAATTCCTTTTATTAAAAGTTTGAATAAAAAATTCCTCAAGATTTAAAAAACTCCTCTCCTGAGGGCTTGTACCTGATAATATAACACCCAATGAATTCATTTCTCATAATATTCATTAATGATATGGAAATGTAATTTCTTGAAAAAAACAAACAAACAAAAAATTAATATTCCTAATTTTATTTAGCGCAGCTGAATTGGCTTCGAAGTGAAATATTAAAAGAAATGAAATATATCTGAATAACTATTAAGTCAAATAAAAAATATTTTCGGTGTGGAATTCAAATTATAAGTGGGCCGTCCAAGTCTAGATACATACAGTGGCATACCGAGGGGGTGGCGAGGGGGGCGGTCCGCCCCAGGCCTCGAGCCGGCATAGGCCCCCATATATTTATAAAAAACAAAATTTAATGTAAATTTCCCTTTGAGAGGCCCCGGGGCCCTCAGGGCTCAAATGAAAAAGGAAAAATTTAGTTTAAAAAAAAAAATTTCTCTTAGAGAGGCTCTGACCCCTTGGGGTTCCGGGATATACGGTATTTTAAAAATATTTTTGTGTATGGAGGAGAGGGATATTTAAAGATGAGAACCCCCCCCAAAAAAAAAAAAAAATTCAATATAAGCTTACACCTCTGGTGCAAAATGTATAAAGGCCCCCTCTTCTAGTGCCGCCCCAGGCCCCCAACTGCCTCGGTACGCCTCTGCTTTTTGTGTCCACGTATAAGACAAGTGGAAAAAAGTCATCATATTTTTTTTTATATAAGATCTTTTTCGGCATCTAAGGCCATTTAGACCCAATCCCTATTTATTTCAAATGATTGTCTTCTGTCTATGCAGCTAGTTTAAATAAAAATGTTAAAAGAAATAATTTTTTTTGTCTTGCATCTGAGAACATTTTGACCCCGTCCCTAAAATTTTCATTTGATTGGAAGCCAATTTAATTGAAATAAATATTTCACAATTAAAACGGGAGGCAAACAAGAGCACATGAAGCTAATGCTTTACCTCTGTAGGCCTTCTACGGATCAAGAAAAGAAATACATTTAAGATAAATATGATCATTATTATGAAAAATATCTGGCTGAGTAGTACTACTTAAATGATTTAAGTTAGTAGTTCCTGGTAATTAAAAAAATTTTTCTGAGAAAGCATTTTTTTTTCACTCAAGATGGCATCACGACATTCAAGTTCGCTTGGTAGCAAAAATTCAGAAGGGATCAATTATAACTACGAGCTTTCCTTAACAATAATTATTGTAAAAAATATGAGAATAACTTTATGTAAAAATAATGAATACAAGGTTTTGTTGGGTACCTTTATCATGAGGATGGAGTCCAAAGAGAGGATGAAATCAAGAGAGAGAGATCGACATGGGATGACAAACGCACTTGTTATATATTGTTGCCTTGGGAGACTGACTCGAAATATGATGAGTCAGGGCCTTGTAGACACTATAAAGACTGTAAGCTGATTGGCTGGCTTTCTTCTGATTGTTTAAAATTCTCATCTATGATTGGTCAAAAAATACAAATGGCTTCCAACTCAATTTTTGGAGCCACTTTTATTTTAAATACTAATTAATTATATAAATTTAATTTTAAATAGCCTTCAGTGCCAAAAATATCAATTTATGTATTAAAAAAATAATTCGTTTGAATTGCCCTCGTATAGTGATTTAAAAAAAAAAATATAATTAAAATATAAGTTATATAGATTTAGGTTTAGATTATGTTGCTATCTTCCTATGTGAATTATTATTTTCAAATAATTTAATTATTCATTATTAATAGTTGAATGTTTTTCACCATACTTATGGGTATGATATTAATTTTTTAGTCGATTTTTTTATTCACTTTTTTTTAAATCTTTTTAAAAATATTTCATATCTCATTTGATATTTTTTTATTAAAATTAACCTCTTAATTTGATATAAAAATATTTTGACAGATTTATGATTTAAGTTTTTACTAAAATTATAACAATTAACGAATAATGATTTGCTATTACTTTAACAGTCAGTACACTTTGATTTTTTTTTAGCTTCAAAACAATTTGACTACTCTCTTTTTTTATAAAAATTAAAATGTGAAACATAACACTTTTTAGAAGTTTGTATAATTTTGGCAGTTAAAAGATTGTACAGCGTTAAAGAAGTTTTCAAATCCATTGGTGCAGTCTAGTGGATGGATATCCAAGTCGACAGGTATTTTTGTTCGTTCTATTCCACTTTTTTGTCTTTCTCACATGATCTGGCTTATCTTCACTTTCAGATCACGATAATATCCAATGGGATTAATCTATATACGTCCCTAGGATTAATTCAACAGAGAAGAATTATTGTTAAGGTAAAGAGCATCAAGAATGTACTGTAAAAACAACAAGGAAAATATTGAAAACCCTCATGATTATGTGAGATCGATTCAAGAGGTAAGAAAATTATTATTATTATACTTATAAAGTCGGCTAAATTCGAAATCCAAGGGACTATAAGAAAAATTCAAATTATCGAGTTTCTATATCCAATCCATGCTTTCGCTTTGAGGAGAGCACCTCCAACAGGCAATTTTGTGCTCTACCTTGTCGGAGCCACTTGATTAACGAATCCTCGAGAATAGGAAATTCACAGTCTCTAGACCGCTTGTGATTTCCGTGCAAATGATGAACCACTTTCCTTGGCTGCGATAATTTTTTTTTCGGACATAGTAAGGGAAACGTACTTCAGTCTTGCACTCATTGTGACAAACTAAAGAGAATTGGGAAGCTAATCTGTGATGAAAGGAGGTAAACACTACGCGAAAAATGAGGAGTAACATAGAATTATAAAGAGGCTAGGTGGCTTAGTTCGAATTAGAGAACTTTCTCTCCCCCTCTTGATACAAAAAGGATTTCGGGTTATCGAGTGTATAAAAATACACAGCATTTCTTCGACTTACCGAAGTTAACAGCATAGGAGTTCGAATTGTCGAAAAATTCGAATTATCGAGAGTCTATCTATGTATTTGCGCCAAAGGGGCTCTTAAACCCTTAAACACATCACCTTCGAAACAATCTGTCTTCTCTATTCATCCTTTTAGCTACTACCATTTAGTTGTCATACTAATATTTATAGCTCGATTAGTTGATCATCTGTATTTAAATGAGGATTTATTTATGAATTGCTTCAATAAATAAAATTCCAAAAATAGATTGATCTTTCTGACCAAAAAGACAAGATAATCTCATGTTTTATACTTGATTAAAACGTTAAAAAATCAATGTGAATGGAACTTTAAGACTCTTATGAATTGTCATGACTAGACAAATCATAAGGCGTGGGAAAAGGACAATATCTTAAAGCAAAACGACAAATCATGATAAGGAATTGTATTTTTTTACTGTGTCCTAATTTTTAGTTTATAATGGTCACAATTACTCGTCCCAACCATTCACTCTAGATTTCTTTAAATCTAACTAAGTGGGCTTTTTAAATTTTAAAAATGATTAATGTGTTAAGGGTTGCAGCAGCGGCATATCGAACCACTTACTGCGGGAAGGGAGGGCGAATTTCGACTTGGGCGCATTTCATTTTGATTGGAAATTATATGCATATAATTTCCAATTAATGCAAAATTTCTTTGCTTATAAACTATCAGGGTGGCGTATTACAATTTCCTTTTCCTTAGGGTCCCAAACACTTCAAAATGTCGTCCCTCTGATAAAATTGAGTTTTAAAATTCAAATAAAATATAGACCCTTTATTTAGGGGGTACGTTAACAACTAACAACATGCCAATGTTATGGAACACTTTTCCAGAGGAATTTCAACATACCAGTTGAGTTGAGGCGGACAAATCCCTGATATTTTGTAGTTTGCATTTTATTTTGAAATAAACTACAATTCATGTATTTTTTGTTTTAACCTAACGTTCTTTTTGAAAATTCAAAAATTTTCTTTTTTCTTTGCTCCAAATTTCTTCCAGATCAAAACAAAAAGTTATAAAGGAATCAACTATCAACGACTTACTTAAGAATATTTCGGTCGGATCTGAATGTCTGGATATTTCTTCAAAATAGTTGTAATTTCGACCGGCAAAGCATACCCATTTCTAACAATGCAGCGTCGACTTTGCAAGTAGCAATATTTAAGATGCAAGTTATATTATATTAGTTAGATTTATTTATTGATAAAGATTGTGTCTTTCTTCCTAGGAGGTAATGCAACTAGCTTTCTAGATGATTTTCTTGAATCTGGAACTCGCAAACTCTTGAGCTCATCGTCTTCCTGATCTCAGGCAAATTCCGAGTGGTGTGAATTGACTCAAATCTGATTTAAATTCTTTGAATTAATATATACAGCGCCCACGTTTGGTATCCAAATGGCTTAAATAAGCCCCATTTAAAATTAAAATGTATATATTTCTTGAGTTTAATGGCCGTAGATATTCAAATTGGATAAAAGAACGGGAAGGAAGCCTTCCGTTCTTTTATCCAATTTGTATATATTTCTTTTTTTCCCCGGGGCATTAAGATAGACCCATTGGGTTCTAGGCCTAGGGATTTATCCCAGTGCTAGATTTTGTCAGCGGCACGGATAATAAACCATGATAAACTTCATATTACCTAATATCCCTGGCCTTATTGCAGTGTCGGCGCTACAGGTTTTTTTTTCTTTGTTGATATAGTCTATATGTATATTGTCCGTCCCCTTGTTGGTAAAAATTGCCCTACTCCTGTCCCCCCACTAAGTATAAGCTAGCACCATTACTTCCTACTTGTATTTTTTTTTTTTAAATTTATTTGCCCCTTCCAGCTTAAATATTTTTAATTTGTTGTTTGTAGATGGCCATAAGGATGATCAATTTAATTATAAGGACCGTCGGCCAAAAAATAAATACTTTTGAGTATTATCCGTTTATTTGTAAATATATCGACCCCAGTGATATGGAATCATCTTCAATACAATCAACAGATGTTTTGCAAATAGTTACTTTCTCCCATCCAATATGACAAAATAGCTGAGCATGAATGCAATTTTTATTTACAAATAAACGAATAATATGCAAAAGTATTTATTTTTTGGCCGACGGTCCTTATAATTAAATTGATTTTTATATGTTTTTTTTAATTTAATGTTAGTTAAATATTAAATAACCCACCACTATTATAATCATCTCGTTTGCCTCAAGAGTGCAGCACATGTTTATTCAAAAAAAATTGGATAAATAATAGCTGACCTCCCTGAGTGAATTTTAAATAAAAACATTCCATTTTTAATTTTTTTTTTTGATTATATCACCAAAAACTAATAGCAAGAAAATTTAATAACTTATAATTTAAGAAAACAGTCCACTTGGAATTCCATGTTTCATGTTTTCTATTCCAAAAAAAAGTTTTAGGTTATGTTGAAGTTTTGTTTAAGAAAACCAAATGAAAGTTTAAATATGTTTGACTAAAAGTAAATACATTTCTCCATTCATATTTTATATATATAAAAAAAAGAAAACAAGGTAATTTAGCATATTTAAGAAAAAACTTCATTATTTATTTTTTAATGTATATTTAAATATAAGATTCATGAATCATGACTGCTCAATTGACAGCTATAATCCTTCACTATCAAAATATTAAATATATATAATCTTTTAATTAAAATCTTCATAAATTTCATTGATATAATAACGTCAACAAACAATCACATTAAAGGCCGGCAATAATATGTAGATGTTTAAAAGCTTAGAATAAAATTGAGAACCTATAAACATAATGTTTTTCTTAGTTTTCCTCTTTTTTTTAATTTAACTTATTTTGGCATTCTTAGTTTATATTATTCTAATTTCATTTCTTTCTATTTTAGAATCATGGCAGAAAAAGAAGGCGAAAATGAAAAGAACACCATCTCAGATCAAGAAAGAGATTTAGCACAAAATGCATTGAATGATTTTCAAAAAGGACTCTATGGCAATTGTTTACAAAATTTAGGCAAATTGGAACAAAGTCGTCCTCAGGATATTAAAGTTCTACATAATAAAGCCGTCGCAGAATATTATAAAAGCGAATTAAAGAAGACAGATATTTTTAGAAAAAATATTAATATTATTTGCTCACAGGTATATAATTTAAAATTTCGGAGACATCCCCTCCTCATTATTTAAACTTTGAAGGAAAGAATCATTTTTATATATGCTCTTTTATGAAAATGTTCATATATTGTTCTGAAAGATTTCCGTTGTATATAAAATGATATTATCTCGACTTAAGTGATGTCTGAGAGGTTTGTTTGCCTTTCAGGTATATAAAGGGATTGTTGAGCTCTGGTAATGCTGGGTTCTATTAAGTTTGTCGAAACTAAGACCAGTCTTCTGATAACTCACTAACCAATTGAATATATGACGATGCTGGACCGGTGATGTAATCTTGTTTGACAAGAGAAAAGGAACAACGTCTACTGTCAAACAAGATCACTAACCAATGTTATACACTATTATCTCAACAAAACATCGACCCCGAAAACAAACCTCTACCATCACTTTCTAATTCTTAACTCTTAAAAATACTCCAAATAGAGAATCGAAACGTCGAGTTAATCTCAAAAACCAACCTGACTTAAAAATAATATATAATTTATAAATTATATATATTGATTACTTACTTAAACGACTTGTTCTTCGGTTTGCCGGTTTGATGCACGCATATCCCAATTTCGTTACCAAACGCTTCTATCCCTTGCCAGTGTGGTCCAATGTTCCTAACTATTTGAGGTCTTACTCGGTATCGAGGATTCCACTCCTACAAGAATGCTCTCCACCTCTCGTCATTTCTTTGTATGAGATGGCCTTCCCATTTATGCTTCGTCTCAGCGAATTCCAGCATGTTCTTCACTTTGGACATTTTTCTTATGTCAGAGTTGTGAAGGTTGGGTAGTCGTTGAGTCCGAAGTGTTATGTCCACAAATCTCGTCTCAAGTGCCGCCTGGATAATTTTAATTTTGTTCTGGATGTATGTGAAGATAAGTTTTCTCGAATTAGTTTTGATTAGGGCCCATGTCTCACAGCCGTAGGTGAGTGCAGACATCAGTGTTGAATTGAAGAGATCCGTCTTAAGCTTGGGATCGTTGGTTGCCTCAACGACAGTGTAAATAGACCCGAAGGCAGTCCCATATATAAATATATATATATATATACAAGTACACATATATATATATATACAGACAAGATTTCTCTGGATATATATATATATATATATTTTCTGGGAGGCTTCCGCAACTGGGAGTATGTGAAGATAAGTTTTCTCGAATTAAGTCGCATTGGTTGTCTTAATTCAATTAGTAATATTTAGCACGGCCGAACGCAGACAGAAATATACCATTCTATCTGCCAAGATATGTCTTTTCCTATGTGTGACCTGTTTATTTAAAACCACACCACACTGAGACGTGCCCAGTGTGTAACTTTCCTATTTAAAACCCTATTGATTAGAGCACACCCCGCTCTCGCTGGTCGAATCCTGTCTTCTCTGTTATTGTGTGCATTTAGTCTAAATGTCTTCTTCTCTCGTTGAATCCATAACTATTCTGGTATTTCTGCATGGGCGTACCCAGGATCAAATCTAGGGGGGGGGGGGCAGATCATGGCCGTCCAGATTGTGACATACCTTTTTTTTATATAGAGGGGAAAAGCCTTCGAATTAAAGGCATAAAAACCCTCGAGTCCTAAATCATTCCCCGTCGCCATGCCCTACCTAATTTTGTTTTGTTTCATCACTTTATAAACATTTAATTTTTTTTTCTTGCTTCTAGGGCGGGCAGTTGCCCCCCCCTGCCCCCCGCTGGGTACGCCAATGTATCTTTGTATAGCTTAATATCTCCGAAAAGAATGAGGACATTAACAAGCAAAATAATTTATTAAAATAGATACAAAATCTTGTACATTTTTGACATTTAATTTTCCAGATAAGGGGACTATTTATAGGTTGCCAAATAAAATTAATTTCAATTTTTCACATGATTGCCTTGTTTCTTTTGCTCAAAATATTAACTTTTTACATATATTAATATTTAAAACAATCTTTTTTTTTTTTTATCACATTTTTCTGTTTTAGGCCCACTTGAATATAGACACCATTGACGATGTGGAGCATTGCGTTATTTTTTATAATCAAGCTGTTATTTTATATCATCTGAAACAATATTCCTCTGCATTAAAAATCATGAAAAAAATTTTTAGTTTTATTGAACCAATGGGTATAAGATATAATCATGTCATTATTTTTTAATTTCCATATTAATAATGTCTAATATTAAAAAAGTGAAATTAAAATTTTTTAGAAGAAACTTTGGCGCATCGTGTTTGTTTATTATTAATTGAACTTCATCTTTGTACATATCAGCCAGAAAAAGCTTTAAGTTTGATTTCTTACATTGAAAATCAATTTGTATCTACTGAACTAGTCATCACTGCAGAAAAAGATATAAAACCACTTGAAAAAGATCATAAAGAAAAAAAGGTAAATTATTTAATAAATGTAGAGTAGGCCCTATATCTTAAAAGACATAAAATTAATATTTTTTCTTTTACAGCCAATATGTATAGATTCAGCCACAGAAGCATTTCGACTGAAATTACTACAATACAGAGCTAGATGTTTCCTTGCTCTCCATTCTTTGAAATTATGTAAACGTGAACTTAAAACTATCGTTATATCGGGAGGACCGGTAATATATATATAATTTATATACACAGTATAATAATAATATAATATAATAAATTTATTTATATATATGCGCTATCCAACAAATTATTAAACTAAGAATTCTAATTTTTATTTCATTTTTTTTTTTTCAGAGTTATTTAACGTTAACTTCAATATTTCTAAAAGCTAATTTAGAATATTTGAGAGGGAATTTTAAAAAATCAATGAAAGTTTTAAGTTCCGTGCCATTAAACAGCATCTATTTTAAGTAATTATTATAAAAAAATCAAACATTTGGAGGGATTCTTAACGCTATCACTTATAAAAGTCATTCCTTTGGTTATAAAATAATTTACTACAAAATTTCTTTGACAATTTCAAATAATAGAAGCTGTCAAAACTAAAACACTTTACAATAAAAGAGATTTATTTTGAAAATGTTTTTCGTTAGAATCGATTAAAAAATTATTAATCCAAATTCGCTAAGAACTCCCTCCTTTATTAGTTAAAAATGTACCTATTTAATATTATTGATAATATTTTTTAGGGAAAGTGGAGAGTGTCTTTCAAGTTATTTTTTTAATAACAATGGTTGCATTCATCATTATATGCGAAAACCAAATTTAGCATGTTTTTATTTTCAAAAAGCTCTTCAAGAAAATGAGACTGCTTTAAAAAGTTTACCCAAAGCTGACCCAAGTAAATATATTAATATTATTTTAATTTAAAGGATTTATTTTCAATATCATATATAAATAGGTGAGCCGTACTCTGGGAGACCTTTACCTACTCTGGGCAGTAATAGAAGATATGAATTAATGTATAATTTAGGAGTTGCTCTTCTTCACGCTCGAAAACCAACACAGGCCTTTGATTGTCTCACTGAAGCTGTTCAGGTATTTTAATATTATTTCTTTAAGATAATTATGTTCGGATGTTATATTCTTGTATTTTTTTAAGGTTTATCATATGAATCCTCGTTTATGGTTGCGTTTATCGGAATGTTGCATAATGGCTAATAAACCCACGGTACGAAAAGCATCATTTTCTTCAATTTGATTTTAATAATTAAAAAATATAGAGAATGATTAGTAGAGCCCGGATGTTCATGCAAATGCATGTTGGAAATTTTCTAGATTTGAACCATTAAAGTTTTCATTAAAAAATATATAGTATTTTTATAAAAACAATGAAATAATCACACGTAGAAAACGCATAGGTGGGACTTAATATTGACTCTGACTATACATCTGGGCTCTAATAATTAGATAAATTTGAAAGTAGATACGAAATTTGAATTTGTTTTTATTTGGTCCTTCCCTCAATAAGCCTCTCTCTTGTTTTTATAATAATTTTATTTATTTTTTTTTTTAAGGATAACCAAGCTGATTTTGCTCTTGATTCCCGGAGACGTGATATGATACATAGTGTAGTTGGACAAGGCATATACAGGAAATTAATATTGAATCCTAAACTAGGCCGAGATGACCGTTACACCTCAGAAGGTCTTTCGTTTGCTGTCCCTGTAGCTACACTCGAATTCGCTTCTCTTTGTCTACGCAACGCTCTTCTTCTTCTTCCCTCACCTGCAGCTCTTGCAGCCACAGATACTCCGAATGTTGGAACTTCGAATAATTCAACTAGCACCTTACTTCAGGGAAATTCAAGTCCTGGAGGAATAACAGTATCTCATCTTGGACTTGGGGTAGAAACATCTACATTTGGTTCGACTGTAAATACCCCAAACCCGATGGCTGCGGCTGCAGCTGTAGCTGCCGCAGCTCCTGCCACGGGATCACATTATTCGGCACCTTCTCCTCTGGTATCTCTTTTGGAAGTGGAGTCATTAAGATGTTCGATTTTGGCTGCGTCCGCATATGTTTCTCTCTGTTTGGGTGATTTTGTAATCGCATTAGAACATGCGAAGGCGTTATTAGCAAGGCCAAAAAGATCAACTCTCCATACGTGAGTAAATAATAAGAAATTCAAGCTAATATAAAGAATATGTTTGAATCTCGTTTTCTATGATAAATGACTTTTTAGGATTTTTTTTTCTTTCTCTTAATTAACCTAAAAAATTGCACAATTTGGACCAAATATTTCTAAAAATAACGAAAATTTTGAAGAAATATTAAGATTTTAACTTTTAAAAAAGGCATTTAAACTTTGTTTTACGAGTTTTTTTCTTGATCTATTGTATTTATCAGCTAAATAACCAGTAATTGAGTTATTTTGGTTGTGATTACTAAAATATTAAATAAAATATAGTAGAAATATTCTTAAAAAATTTTTATTTATTTACTTAAAAATTTTGTAACTCACTTTATTTTAGTAAAAAAACTCAAAGAAATCAACAAAGAATATTAAAAAAAAAAAAAAAAAAAATGCAAAAAATGTACGGAAACCAATCTGAAATAAATCCATATGATCTAATTTTAATTATAGTGTTTTAAAAGTTTGAAAAAGGTTAAATTCATCTTCATATTTCTTCAAAATTTTTTATTTTGAGATTTTGGTCTTTCCGAGCTCTTTTAAGTTAACAAAGAGAAAGGTAAAAGAAAGAAATCCGGAAAAGTCATTTATCATAGAAAACGAGACACTAACATATTGTTTATTCACGCCCTTCTAACTTTGTTGTTTTGTTAAAAATTAGGTTCCTCGGTCATTTATATGCAGCTGAAGCTCTTATTATGCTTGATCAAATTTCGGAAGCAATTCAGCATTTGGATTTAGAACTCATAGCTGAACTTTCACAATCGATGACACCTGAAGGAGAACAAACCAATGTCGATAAAAGTGAAATGGCTACTCATGGATGCCGACCTCTTACAGGTTTGTTTTCTTCTCGATTATACAACCAACGTACTTTTTATATTTATTATTTTTATTTATTTCAGATTGGTTTCCAAATAATAATACAACCGCCACACTCATACTGAAATATAATTTTGCTGTAGCTTTTGCAATCCGTGGGGAAATGGATAAAGCAAGTGAAATGTTACATCAGGTATTAATAATTGATATTATATGATTCTAGTCTTCTTTCCTATGTGAGAAGTAGTTGAATTCAAAGACGTCTCCTGGAATGTCAGAATTCAAAGAAGGAACACAATAAGTCTGATTATACAAAGTATATTTCGTGATAACATTATTGTTTCGGTCCAGAATTTTAATCAGAATCATATTTCTTTAAATAATTATAAATTATATAAAACTTGAACTCAAGGTCCTTTCTTAAAATTTGCAATGTAACAAAGAATATCCTAAATTGACAAAATCTTGCTCGCCAAAGGCGAGCAAAGGAGTCCAGGAGGTCGACGGGTTTTGCGACTTGTTTATTTTATAAAATCGATTTCCCTTAAGCCATGAACACATCTTGTTAACCCATATTCTGTCAAAAGAACATATTGTGATCCTGACCGACCAACAGTCCCATATCACCATTCAACTATTTCTCACTTAGAAAAGAAAATAATTTTAATAATATAGAAATCAACATCGATATATCGTTATATATATCCAGTAGTTATATAAAAATTTTCAAATAAATAGTGATATGTTAAAAAAAAAACGAATTTATCATCCTCCGCGCTGCTATAAGGAGAAGAAACCGTCTTTAGATAAAAAATTTATTTTTTATCATTTTTCAGGTTTGGCTTTTGAAACAATCGCCTAGTGATCTACCAGTTCATATGATAATGCTTGCACTTTACATTGAACTACAAATGGGTTAGTATTACTAGTATATTTTAAATTATTTTACTTAAAGTTGAGTTTTAAAATTATTTTTTATTTTCTTTTAGGGCATGCTGACTTATCTCGATCGATCATCAAGCAACACCTGCCTCAATATAAGTAATATTTAATATAAATTCCATTTTTGTTTCATAAACTCATCTTATTTATTTCTTTTCTTATAAGTCATTTACTGAAAATCGAATTTCCCAAAACGCTTAAAAAGAATTTCATTGTTTTTATTCTTTTTTTTTTTTTTTCAAAATTCAAAATTAAAATTTTAAATACAATAAGTCTGTAAATTAAAAACACTATCAATATGTATCAATATGTTATTTATTGGTTTAAATTATCTGATGTTTTTAATTTACCTTCTTTATCTTAATCTCCTACTGTAGTGTTTTTAATTTATATCAAAGTCTCAGTTCCAAACGATTGCCAATTTAAATTTAATATTTAATTAAATATATATAAGTAGTTCATAGTTGTTGTCCTTTTCTTCTAATTCAGATTTTGTATATAAGTGATTATTCGCAAATGGACATCATTTTGTTTTTGATAGTCGTGCTTAGTGGCGGATTTTAGTTTTCGGAGGCTCGAGCCGGTAAATAATTTGACCCTCAAGGTAAAACCCTTGATTCCGATGATACTTTCGTTTTCCTCGAAATCAGAGACGAAAATGTATAGGGCCTACTTGCATTAATATAAATCAATTATAGCACAAAATAATTTATATATACAGTATATATAGCCAGCCTATATCCAGCTATTTTTATAAAAATACAATATAGTTTTTTTTTGTTTGGTGGCTCGAATCAGCCGCCTCCCATACCACTGGATGCACCAGGAAATTAAGGATTTTTCTTTTAATTTTTTTTAAATACAGTAGATTCTTGCTAATCCGGCCCAAACGGAACCGACCCTATGCCGGATTACCCAAAAGACAATATAATTCAAAACAACTGATGGTAATGCAGTAGCTATCATTACTTTTATATCCTCCAAACACAAATTTATACTAAATTTTAAAATATTTAAAATTGTTTTGCTACATTGTATTTCTAAGAATGCCAGATTAGTGTTCTTGAGAATTCTTTCCCAAATATTAATATGTTAATATTAAGGGGGAGTAGTAGTAAAGCTGTTACGCATGTTTTTGACGATAAGATGGCGTTATGTGTCTTAAAAAATAAGCCACCTATTACGAAAATATGCCAATAGATGTCAGAATGGTAGCTAATAATCTAATGCATTTGGTTCATTAATCTTTTAACAATGAATACTTTATAAATTTTATTTTATATTAGGTATTGTATTTATGTGAGTTTCACGAGGGTATATAGATACAACCTTTGTTCTGTATTTGCTCGATAAAAAATAATTATCCTAATTTTTTTTTATTTTATTTTTTGTTTATTTGAAAAAAATTTAAGAAGTGGCTTTTCAACAATCCGGATTAGTCGGTATGCCGGGGTATCGAAGTCCGGATTAACAAGACTCTACTGTATGTAACAATACACCCGAAGGTTTAAATAACGAATGGTTATAAGTTATTTTATTAAAAAATCGAATGTATTAATATATTTCTTAAATAATTATATATTAACTTAACAATCATAATTATTGGCGTCGGAACGATTTTTATGGTGGAACAAATAATCAAGGTTTTTTTTATTTCATTTTTTCGCCCTAGACTCGACTTGAAATTTTTGTGTTTTTTTTTTGTTCCAGGCTATAATCTTCTAGCCATCTATTTCCTTTTTTTACTTTTTCGTATACGAAGTATAACTTACATAGAGAAAGTACTGTATTCATCAAAAAATTCGATCTGATGCTCAACTTTTTATAACTTCCTGTGTATTTTTGTGTTATGTCTGTCCGTCTCTGTGAGTGGGTACACTTTCCGTGCTAAGGCACAATAATTTTTAATTTTTTTTTTTTTTTTTTGGACTTTTTTAAAGATGAATTAACCCCTATTTCAGGACAGTCATTATACATTGATACTTGATATCCATTTCTAGTTCTGACTCTCATGATTATAACACATGTTAGGCTTTAATACAGTGGTTCATATGAAGACTCATTCATCTTTATATTTTGGGTCTTTGTGAGTATGTGGGCGGCTATTTGTGAATTTTTTTTATTATATTAATTTCAAATTAAATCTAGCTATTTCACTACATGCTGTATAGATTATGAAAACCAAACCAAAATATCATTATCAATGTATATTGAATTTAAGAAATAAATTAATAATATTATATTTTTTCAACTAATGGCTTTAAGCGGCTCATTCACTGTCCAACATTTAGGCCAAAGTTCACACTCTCTCCTGTAAGATGCGTCACTATTTTGCTCTTGTTTAAAAAAAAAAAAAAAAAGAGTAAAACTTTCCAGATTATTTTTTAGTTTTTTCGTTAATTTCTCCAAAGCAACCTGCAAGCAACTTAAAATGGGCATCCTGCCGGTTCTGCAATGATTTGTCTTGCAGAGTGCCAAGCCATTCACTATCCACGGCGGACAGCAGAACAGTGAATTCGCCGCTTTAATTATATATCGAATTTATGTAAAATCAAACTAAAATACTTCTTAATTTTAATAGATAATTCTTTAAAATAAAATTGAATTATTTTTGTATTAATTGATTTGTGTAATTTTAATTTTTATATAAATACTTTGGCAATAAAACTTAAATATGAAATATTTTCTATCATGAAAAGCAAACCATTAAATGAGATTTTGTTATTTAACCTGACTCTTGGGTGCATCTCAACCTTTGGCCTTAACCATCAATCATCTTTTATATATCTATTTCCGTCCGGACCCTTTCATCATTTTTGTTATTTTTTACTACTTTCTCATCCCAGTTTGTAACTTATTTCTTACTCTTTTTTTCCTGTTTTGCCCGATATTGTCCCTTTTTTCTGTGATTACTACCATTTGTATTTTTCTCTTTATTTAAATTAATATATTTTTTATTAGTGTTATAGTTGAATCTTGACATCTTAACAAGCATCTTTACTGAAATGGATTATTTTACTACGGCGCATTACACTTAGTCATTTCAATCAAGATCATAATCTTTGATGGACAATATTCAAACTATGCATTTCAAGTTCTTCGACGGACAAATGGGACAAGATGAGTGATTGCAATTCAGGACGGGAAAGTACAAATACATATATATATATATTTTTTTAAATAAGAGAAATTATATTAATATTTAAAATATAATAATTTTAGAAGCTTAGACGGAAACCTTCCCAGGAACAGCAGCTAGGTATAATTAAAAAAAAACTTTATATTTTGTTGCCGACGTTTCGAGAGCTAGTCGCACTTATCGTCAGGGCAAAATATAAAGTTTTTTATTATACCTAGCTGCGGTTCCTGAGAAGGCTCCCGTCCAAGATTCTATTTTAATATCTTAAGCTATTTTTTTTAACAAGACATGTGAGTGTTTTTTATTGGCGATGTCAAACATCCCATGGCCCCCGGGAATCGAACCCAGGATCTCCGCCTTTCCGGGGCATAGGCGTGTTATCCATTGCACCAGGCCACCGGACCCTCGACCTGCACCAATAAAACTCACTTCCCCTTATATGCAGTTAGTCGCGCAAGTTACTAACTCGTAACGAAAACGTGAAAAATTTTAAAAAAAATTTTTCACTTCTTCAAATATATAGATCTCGAAAAATATTTAGCTATCTTAAGCTAACCATTTCAAGAAAGGATATAATAATTTAATTATTAATTAAGCGAAACGCTCGGAATAATAGAATCAGTAGCCTCTTTTTTTTAAGTCGTGTGCCAACAGTGTAAAAAACTTTTTACTTTTGTCGAAAAAGATTCTCCTGGGCTTAATTAGAAATAAATTTTAGTTTTCATAGCTTGATAATGAGTAATTTTGTTGGTGGATCAAGTGGTTGCGGTGAGCCGAACCCGGAGCTTTATCAGTGCCTTCTGTGAGCTTCCAAGCCAAATGACCCTTGAAAACACCAGCAAAAATTCATTTCTCACTTTGCACATTTATTTATATAGGGGGCAAAGCGATACTCTCACAGAGCTCAGGGTTGGGGTCTGGAGGAAATTGACCCCATATTTCCTACCCCTATGTTCTGGAGTATATTGTAAAGTTTCTTTATATATAAATAAATGTGACTTTTTTGTAACAACAATTATAACAACTTTTAAAATAATTTCGAATTTACCGCTGAATATCAGTAATGATTCATTATTTAATATTCATATAAATTGATATTCAAATTATTTCAAAAGCACCAAACCATATGATTTTAACAAATTCGTGATTTCTCTAATTTAAGGTGTAAAAAAGAATCAAGAACGACCGATTGATTAGTCAAGTTGGTAATAAATGGCCGATCGAGCTGGCAGTCTCTGAATGGTTGACTGGTGGTCAATGACAATTCAAAGGTGGGGGCAATAGCCATCTCATCTTCTTTTGTGAATCCGAACCCACTCATCCTTCAGTATTGCTACTTCTTCTTTCGTGGCGATCCGACGTTGGATCAGAATGTATTCCAAGACATTAAGTCTACTCTTAGGAGTCACTTTTTTAGTGATCCTTTTGGCCTTTACTGCCAAAGCCGAGGAAGCTAAAGGACCAAAAGTAACCGATAAGGTAATTTGTTTTGTTATTGTCCTTTTTTTTATATTAATATTAAGATTTTAATCTTTCCTTTGCCACGACAGCATATTCAAGACAACATAATTGACCAATTTGAATCTGCATTTTTTTTTATTAGCCAATCAAAAAAAATAAATGTCTACTTCTGACAGGAAAATAAATATGCAGAGGTTTAAAACAAAATATTTCAATAAAATAAATGTCAAACATTTATAAATTTTATTATATTCAATTTGCAATATTTATTTTAATACAAGTCATTCATTAAATTATTTGATCTACTAGAAAACATATCTACTTCAAAAAGACTAGAGACGATTTCGTTTCGAGTAGATAAAATTGATTCGATACCATTCCTGATTGATTTGGTTCGGTTCCATTCTATTCCGTTATTCGGTTAGGTTTTTTTTGGATTCGATATTTACGTCATAGTATTTTTTCCGTGATTTATTTAACCGCCTAACCCCGGATTCAATGGAAGTAGCTTTTAAATCACAATTTATACTACAGAATTATATATATATATAGATAGAATTTCTTGAGTTGAATGGCCAGGTTAAATAAAAAACTTTTATTTCATTGCCGACGTTTCGGGTGCTAGTCGCACTCATCCTCAGGGCAAGCAAAATTGTCAAAATTTAGTACAGGTTATGCGGTACTGAAAATTAATTTCATGTTTATACATGTATTCATTCGTTCATAGCATTTATGGTATGTATAATGATAAAACTTATCACAAAACGTTTTTGACTGACACCGCACAGCAAATGATGATTTGCTATTTGGATGCGGTGTCAGTCAAAACGTTTTGTGATAAGTTTTATTATTATACATACCATAAACGGGGCTACAAATGAATGAATACATGTATAAACATGAAATTAATTTTCAGTACCACATAACCTGCACTAAATTTTGACAATTTTGCTTGCCCTGAGGATGAGTGCGACTAGCACCCGAAACGTCGGCAACGAAATATAAAGTTTTTTATTTAAACTGGCTGCTGTTCCCAGGTATTCTCCCGTTCCTTTTTCCAATTATATATATATGAATAAAAAATAATCTCTTTTTTATTTAAAATTGCTATATTTTTTGTTAAATTTTATTTTTTTTTTTCTATAGGTATGGTTTGATATGAAAATTGGAGATGAACCAGCAGGAAGAATTGAAATTGGACTTTTTGGCAAAACCGTACCGAAAACCGTAGAGAATTTTGTTGAATTGGCGAAAAAAGCTCAAGGCGAAGGCTACAAGGGCAGCAAGTTCCATCGAGTGATCAAGGACTTTATGATCCAAGGAGGTGATTTCACCAAGGGTGACGGCACTGGAGGTAAAATTATACTACTCAAAAGACAATCAATTTTCATATATATATTGTAAATACTAGTGATAGGACGATCAATCGGAAGAAATTCGGAATCCATTTGACTTCGTCCAATCACTAATAAATACATTTTATTTATTCCGCGGCATTTTGGAACGAAATTATTATATGTTCAAAGAAAAGAAAGGGAAGAAAAGGCGAGGGTCCGCCTCAAGCGGTATCGTACCAAATTTTTGTGCGGCCCATATTTCCACTGGATAAAAAAGTGAGGGATCGCAGCCTGAATCATCAGCTGGTCCAGGAGGGCTTATTCCATGAAATCAATCATTGTCCTGTCCTGTTATGTTTAGAGGTTCGAAAAATATGATGTTGGATAAATAAAAGGCCAAGCAGCTATGTTTATGTTTCTTTCTTTATTATAGAACCCATAGATTCACTTCAAGAGATGGTATAAATATAATTTCAAAACATAAAAATAAAAATACACCTAAGGTTAGGTCATCAGAAAAACCCTCTTATTTTCTTTGATAGACATTTCATAAAATTCATTATGATTTATCAGGTATAATGATAACGTAATGAATTTTAATTAATTATATTACCACTTAAAAAACGACGCCCCCACCCTTTCCCCCGCCAACTAGTTACGCCGCTGATTAGGAAATAATCAGGGGCGCCGGAACGAATTTGGATCAGGGGGGGGGGCAAAAATTTTTTTTTTAGAAAATTAAAATAATTTAATATGTTCACATAGTATAAAACAAAAACACATCTACTATAAAGCTTTAAAAATTTTAAATAAAATCACAATTTTAATAAAATTAAAATTTTAAAAAATTTGCTAGTGATTTTATCAAAAATTTTTTTAGGCTATATTTATACTATTTGAAGGAAATAAATATTTTTAATTTTCTTCTTTTAATTCAATATAAAATGTTTTTAGAAATTAGAAATACAATAGGGTCTTTAAAAAATATTTTGGAAAAAAATGATTTTCTTACTCTTTTAATTTTTTTTAATTTAAAAGATTTTATTTTTCAAAAGTAAAAATGTATCATTTTTAAAAATAAATGAAATAAAAGTGGAAATTTTGCCCCCCCCCCCCCCAGTTCCGGCGCCTATGGAAATAATGTCATTGTTGAAACTAGTAACTATGTTAAAATTATTTTATTTTCCCGCAGTAAAATAGTATTATGATTATGAGAATTTTTTTTAACCTTATCGATATCGATAATGTTGTTGTGTAATATTTATCTCATTTTCTTAATGAAAGATTATTGACGAGATAGGAAGAAAACCTAACAAAGGTTTTAACCTTCAAATTTGACCTTTTTCTTGATGACATCAAAACTCACTTTCTTATTATTAATATACCTTTTGTGAAATACTAAATGTCAAACATTTCATAGATTGTATAATCCTCTATAATATAAGAAAATAAAGAAGGAATTTTACATATATTTATAGTCCAAAGAAGATTTTATATTTAGAATGGACATGAACCGATAACGAAGGCCCACCAATGTTTAATAAGAACTGCGATTTTTTCACATTCCCCGGATCAAATTTTTGAAATTAACAACAGAATAAGTAGTCCTTAAGATGTTTGTCTCAGTCTTCGCTCCTTTATTATATATACCGAGCGAAGAAAGGAAAATGTAAAGTCTTGACTTATAAATTTCCGTTTCAATCAATGTTAATTTATTTTGCAGGTCGTAGCATTTATGGAGAACGTTTTGCTGATGAGAATTTCAAGTTGAAACATTATGGAGCTGGATGGTTGTCGATGGCCAATGCTGGTAAAGATACCAATGGTTCCCAATTCTTCATCACTACTAAACAGACTCCCTGGTTAGATGGTCGACACGTCGTATTTGGCAAAGTGCTCTCTGGCATGGTATGATCTTTTTCTTCTCAATTGAAAAATTCAATAAATAAGGAATAATTATGAATTTTCCAAGAAACACTTGCTGAGAATTTATATTATAAATCTTAGATTTCAATTCTAAGATTTTTTTTTAATAATACATTTTTGAAAAATCACTAGAATTTAAATATATTTACGAAAAACGTAAATATTAATTTCTATTTTAGTAACCTACAGATAATCGTAAATACGCCATTTTGATGAATTAAATACAGAGTTAAAATATTAAAGTCACCCTACCAGTGGCGGATCCAGAGGTGTTTCTCGGGGGGGGGGGGGGGGTAATTTGGAGTGACTGGTCGCACAGCACACATTTTTTTCTTAATTTCGGTAATTTAAAGGCGCATTCTGTACTTGATTGCCAGAATATAAATATAAATCAAATTTTTAAGTAATAATTTTTAAAATTTTACATTAAAAATACATTTTTTTTTTCGAAAAAAAGTATTTTTTTCCCCAAATCTCAGGGGGGATAATTAGGGTAATTACCCCTTTTACCCCCCCCCCCCCTGTATCCGCCCTTGCACCCTACATTAATTTTTAACTCTATTGATTAAATGTTAAAGCTTTGGCGTTAGATTTTGCTTACAGCATAGCAATTTGAGGCAAGGTGTTGTCAAAATGAAAATTAACGCTGATTTCAGATGTTAAATGTTAACGTTTTTGCTTAGAAAAAAGACCTGATACAGTGCTGGGTGAGGCATTTATTTTCTTTCAGTGACCTTGTGTTTTATAACGATAAGAGGTATGTCGGGGGGGGGGGGCTCATAAATGAAAAATTGAATCAAGGGAAACTGTAAAAAAAAGGAGAGAATACTATATTAGATGTTACACATTAAGATTATTCATATTTTAAGTATATTTCTAGAAATTAAAAAATTTTACTAAATCCCTTTCTTATTTTTTTAGGATGTTGTTCGTAAAATTGAATCAACTAAAACCGATGGTCGTGATAAACCCGTCCAAGATGTCACCATCTCTGATTGTGGTGCAGAAAAAGTGGAAGAACCATTTGCAGTAACAAAAGAAGATGCTAAATGATTTATAAATTAATATAAATCTTTAACTATCCACCGAAAAGGACATTTAAGTAAAAACGAATTTTTTTTAATAAAATAATTAACTGAAAAAAAAAAATAAATAAAAATAAATAATTTCATTATTTCAAAGCTCAATTTAAAGACCGCAATTGTATGTAATTTAATAATAAAATTTAAACATGTCTGAATGGAATGAATGTTTGTATTGTGTTTCGTTTAAAGAAATGTATTGTATGATGACTGGTTAAGATACCTCTTTTATATTTTAGAATGTAAAGGATAAATTGCAATGAACAAACGGATTCCCATTATTATTCAATCAGATTTAATCTAGTAATGAATATATCATGCAATAATTTATGTATTTTGAAATCTTAAATGAAAAAATATCTTAAAAGAATTCTGTTTTGGAGGATAATTGAATTACAAAAAAACGATATTAATATATTTATTATACCATTTTAAATACAGTATATAAAGCATTTTCCATTTATAATTATTTGTTATATTTAATTCACTTGAAAATTTGTCCCTCAAACTTAAAATTAAATGTTTTTTTGGGTATATGAATATGGTATTCTTTGTTTGATCCCGTGATTTGGAGATGTCATTTAAAATTAAATGAAACTAAATGGGAGAACAAGTTAACCCATCACCTTATTGATAAAAGAAGAGGAAAAAATCTGGTGTGACAAGCACAGAACACAACTTTCGATTACCGGAGGTAAGAGAAAGTTGTGTGCTGTGCGACCAGTCACACCAGATTTTTTTGTGTCGGCATATATTTAGTTTTCTCAGATTCAGAGTAAAGTTGTAAAATTTATTAGCATAGAAAAATATTTATATTTTGTTACCATGGAAACCATTTCCCCTATTTTTCCTATGAATCACAAGAGTAAAGTATGCTTCAAATAATTTTGAGGGTAAAATGAGAATATACTAGTGTACATTTGAAAGAGCATTTAAAAATAATTAATTAATTTTTGAATTTTAATCAAAATCGTTAGAGCAAATTTTGAGAAAATTGAAAAAAACTGAAAAAGTACATCAGTAAAGTACTAGTACTTTTTGGCCAATTATGTTTAAAAGCTTATTTTTAAGTTCCAGGATGCTTAAAATTGAACCCAGACACACACATAGACAGATAGACCATGCCGCGAAAATCACAGGGGTCCTCAAAACGTGTATATCCATCAAAATCTCAACATCGAATTTTTGACTTGAATCCAATACTTTCTCTATATCTTAACATATATAGAGGTAAGAGAAAATAAAAAAAGATTGACATAAAGGGAATAAAATAAAAAAACTCAGCATATCTTCTAAATATTACCATTCATGGGCGTAGCCAGGGGGAGGCAGGGGGGGGCCGTTGCCCCCAGTGGCGTAACCAGGGGGGGCGAGGGGGGCTCGAGCCCCCGCCCAGCATCGAGCCCTTGGCGCCCCCCGAAACGGCATAGGCGCCCTACGGCCTCTAAGATATAGCCCAGCGAATGTGATTTTATCATATTCTTTTCATCGATTGTCTTAAAAAACTGATTGTTTTCTTTTAAAATTATATTACAACTTGAATTCTACTATTTTAAATGAATTTAATTCCAAAAATAATAAATAACGTATATAGAGGCTTTATAATTAAAATTTTTTTTATTTTGCAATATATAAGCCTTAATTTGATGTTTTATGGCTGTGGAGATTTACTCAGGATTCGTATAAGCCTTAATATTTAATTTTTGGAATTCAAAACTTTTTTAAGCATGAAGGAATTGAGCAATGAGACTGAAATGTTATATTTAAGTTAAACACCCCCGGGAACGTGAAAATAAACTTTTAATCAAAATCGGCCAAAAAGTACTAGTATTTTACTGATGTAGTTTTTCATTTTTTTCGATTTTCTCAAAATGAAAGGGCTTTTACCATTCTTCAGGCCCGCCCACCCGCCCGGAATTTTTCAAATCCGCCCATTCCCGCCCGAGATTTAGTGAATGAATGAACGAATGTCTAGCAATTTTTAAATAAAATTTCATTTGCATGCCCGTCGAAATAAAATACTCAATTTTAAAAGTTTTTATTCTTTGATATATTTTCGAAAACTGAATAGTTTTTGAAATAATCACAAAAAGAAGAATGAAGACATGAAACGACATTTTTCGTAAAAGCAAAGAAAAATCAAAACAAAATCATACAGGTGTCATTAAAAAACATGTAAATATAAACAAATTCGCTGAGAAAATTATTGGATGCAAGAAATTTGCCCGCCGAAGGCGGCAATTGCTCGCCGAAGGCGAGCAAGGGGGTCCAGGGGCGGGCCCCTGGAAAATCGGCGCCCTAGTTGAGCTTCGCCCCCCCGCCCTCAAAGGCTGGTTACGCCGCTGGTTGCCCCCCCTGAAAGATTGTTTTCATTTGCGGGTTTATTTATTCTCCATCAAGTTCCAGATTATCCGACAAAACTTTTGAAAACTTGGTTTTTTGAAACCTTTTCATATTTTTATAAATAAATTTTTTTTAGTGTCATGATTAATTTTATTGTTTTCGATTTTCCAAAGGTATTCTCCAATATAAGTTTAGTTGCCACTTTCCTAAACTAAATTTATTTAGGGTTCCAGATCGAGCCCTGCACGGGCCGATTTTTTTGGCCCAGACCGGCCCGTGTCCGTATTTTTTTACTTCCCGCCCTTACCCGGCCTGTAATTTTTTATCATTCTTCAGGCCCGCTCGGAATTTTTCTAACCCGCCCATACCCGTCCGAAATTTAGTGAATGAATGAACGAATTTTGAATGTCTAGCAATTTTTAAATAAAATTTCTTTTGCATGCCCGTCCGCCTGAACCCGTTTATTTAGACTTGCTACCCGCCCGTAATTTTTTCATGTCCTCCAAAGCCCACGGGCTGGGCGGGTAACGGGCCACGGGTACACGTGCAGGGCTCTAGTTCCAGAATTACCCCACCAAAAAGTATTTTAAAATCAAGGAAAAATTTGTTTGTAATTGGTATTTTAAATGTATTTGAAATACGTAATTGGTATCTTGTATCTCGTTACAAAAACCCGTGAGTAATTGGTATCTTGTATTTCGTTACAAAAATCTGAAGTAATTGGTATTTTGTATCTCGTTACTCAAAATCGAGTAACTTGCCCATCCCTGACTATATTAATTTAATTTTTTTTGTTTAAATAAATAATTGTATATATTAAATGCAAAACCCCCCCCTCTCGGCCTAATGAGGGGTTGCCCCCCCCCCTGACAAGATGTCTGGCTACGCCCATGTTACCATCCAAGTAATTTAAAAATAAATTAACGGCTGGATTAATGCGTTTAAGATGAAGAAGAATGAAACTAGCATTTGTCCAATTTTACACTCTTGATTATAATGATAGATATTCAACTCAAAAGAACGATAAATGTTTACTTTTTCTTACCTATATATAGTATGTGTATATATAGAGAATGTGATCATGTCAAATATCCTATGTCGAGATTTTGAGGGATATACATGTTTTGGGGTACCCTGAGTCCAAAAAAAGTGGGTCCCGCAAATTGTTCTGTCTATCTGTGATATTCATTAAAATTCGGAGGTGGGTAATTGCTCCAATCGTCCATACATCCCATCCTAAAAGGATTTTATGACTTCGGTCATGATTTAGGCTGACTTAAATTTAAAATTTAGTTTCGGTGCAAAGGAAAGGTAAAAGATTGAAATCTACAAATGGGTGCAAAGTTCTTTCGAAAATAAATATTCAATTTTCTTCAAATTGCTTTAAAATAATGAAAAGTTTTGGTTTGCCGATAATAAATTTTGTTAGCAACAAAAATCAGCTGGTAAATCATTTGCTCAGCATACAAAGATTTTGCCAGCAATAAATAAGAATCAGGCTCCAACCCTTGATCAGCAATCTTAAAAAAAAAAAAAATCATTGTGTGGTTTTATGAAACCACGATGCAAGTGAAACTTTTTTCGGATCGTAGGCATCGAGTGAAAGCAGGGCCGGAACTAGGAGATTTTTTTGGGGGGGCAAAATTTAATTGGCCGCCGCTTTCTTAAAATTTTCTATACAAAATTCATATCATTTTACCTTTTTTTTAGTAAATCTTTCTTTAATTGCCGCCCCCTGATATCTGCCGCCCGGGGCAATGCACCCACTGCCCCCCCCCCCTAGATCCGGCCCTGAGTGAAAGATAAGTTTTAGTGGGGGGACGCCCCCCTAGTAGCGCCAATAGAACTTTCTGAGGTCGGGAATATCATTTTTCAATTAAGTAGATCATAGAGAAGCGTCATTTTAAATTTTATTAAAATCGAGTGAAAAATAAATTTTAGTGGGGGGACGTCCCCCCCCCCCCCCAAAGAACTTTCTGAGGTCGGGAATATCATTTTTCAATTAATTAGATCATAGAGAAGCGTCATTTTAAATTTTATTAAAATCGACTGAAAAATAAATTTTAGTGGGGGGACGTCCCCCTGGTAGCGCCAAAAGAACTATCTGAGGTCTGGAATATCATTTTTCAATTAATTAGATCATAGAGAAGCGTCATTTTAAATTTTATTAAAATCGAGTGAAAGATAAATTTTAGTGGGGGGGACGTCCCCCCAAAAGAACTTTCTGAGGTCTGGAATATCATTTTTCAATTAATTAGATCATAGAGAAGCGTCATTTTAAATTTTATTCAAATCGAGTGAAAGATAAATTTTAGTGGGGGGACGTCCCCCCAAAAGAACTTTCTGAGGTCGGGAATATCATTTTTCAATTAATTAGATCATAGAGAAGCGTCATTTTAAATTTTATTAAAATCGACTGAAAGATAAATTTTAGTGGGGGGACGTCCCCCCAAAAGAACTTTCTGAGGTCTGGAATATCATTTTTCAATTAATTAGATCATAGAGAAGCGTCATTTTAAATTTTATTCAAATCGAGTGAAAAAAAAAACAATTTTAGGGGGGGGTAGGGGGTGTAGAGCGGAAATTATATAATAGTATAGATATAGATAATCAATTTTGTTTTATATAGGCTTATTTTATTTATATTGTGATGAAATAAGTATAAATTCCGTAGCGTAGTAAAAAAAACCCTGGTGTCGAGTCGCCATGACGTCACAGCTAGTGACGTCATGGCTTTTAGCGTCATGGCTTTCTACGTCACTTGTAACGCGACATGCTGATAGAAGAACCAAAAAATTCGTAGCGATCACTTTAAAAAATGGTCAACAATTTAACCAATATACGGTAAGCTTGTAATGCCTAAAATAATAATTACTTCAACAAGATTTCATCTTGTATGATAAGCACAGGATCCACCAAAATTATTTGAAAGCGAAATTATAGAACAGTCTATGGCAACAGTGCCATCTATCAGAAGAAAATGTACTAAATATTATTGAGAAACAAAATTTATAGGAAGTAAATTATAGCCTGCTGCCATCTATTAGTGGAAAATATACTAAAAACAAAATTATAGGAAGTAAATTATAGCCTGCTGCCATCTATTAGTGGAAAATATACTATAAAACAAAATTATAGGAAGTAAATTATAGCCTGCTGCCATCTATTAGTGGAAAATATACTATAAAACAAAATTTATACGAAGTAAATTATAGCCTGCTGCCATCTATTAGTGGAAAATATACTATAAAACGAAATTTATACGAAGTAAATTATAGCCTGCTGCCATCTATTAGTGGAAAATATACTATAAAACAAATTTATAGGAAGTAAATTATAGCCTGCTGCCATCTATTATTGGAAAATATACTATAAAACAAAATTATAGGAAGTAAATTATAGCCTGCTGCCATCTATTAGTGGAAAATATACTATAAAACAAATTTATAGGAAGTAAATTATAGCCTGCTGCCATCTATTAGTGGAAAATATACTATAAAACAAAATTATAGGAAGTAAATTATAGCCTCCTGCCATCTATTAGAGGACTCCTATACTAAAAATTATTTGTAATGAGTTCGGCTATCTTCGAAGAATTTCGGAAATATTCGTACAAGAGGCGACCACTGTATTCTCTTGTTATAAGGGGGGATATATTCTGAAATCATTTAGTATCTCACCGGTTGGCGGTGAGTGAAGATAGGGGGGATTTATGTCAGTTTAGTATCTATTATTTATCACTAGATTATAATGGAAAACGGGAATTCTTAAATTATTATGAATGAATACATGGAATTATTTAGCATTTTGGATGAATTATTAATCTTAAAGGGGAATTGAAGGAATCTTGGATTATTATGGAGGCATGTATTGTATGGGTGGATGTTGTCTCGTCGGCGGTCCATAACCCACCCGCTCCTCCCTAAATAGCTACTTTTCTTTTATAATATTTTAATTACCCGAAGCTATCGTCGCCGCACTGCCGAAAATACCCGAAGCTTCCCGAAGGGTTTTAATTCTTCTTATTGTTGGAAGATGGCAGCATGATCTTATTATATTATTCATTTATTCATCATTTCACTGCACGTACAGCAACAAATACCAATAAAATGGGCAGGTACAATAATTCAGACGTATCGGCACCCCTTCTTCAGTGAATTTCGAAATATTTGAAATAATGCCTTGTAAACTAAAAAATTGCTGAAAATTTACCGTTTCTCTTTCTCAAATAAACCAACATCAGCAAAACCACTTCGATAACAAATGTATTTATTAATATAATCAATCAATTGAATGTAATTATTTAATATATTTTTTATTCTTGATACGTTTTAATTTTATTTTTTAATAAATTTATTTGTATAAAAAATATGTTTTTGTAACAAGAGTGAACAGGAGAATAGAATAGTAGAGGAGTGTGTTGGCGCCAAAAAAAAAAAATAACCTCCTCTCTGTTTTTGATCTCCGGATCATTGGAAATTTATCATATAAATTATATATAGACCTATAACATATATTGTGTTTAGAAAGAAAATCTTTATAATTGAATAACATATCTGATTTGTGCTGCACTCTTGTGGAAACTTTAAAAATTATACTTATAATTCTAAAAGTCTCCACAGGGTCGCAGCACTAATCAGGATATAGAAATCTTCTTAATAAATTGTTTATACCCGGAGATCAAAAACAGAGAGGAGGTTATTTTTTTTTTGGCGCCGACACACTCCTTTACTATTCTATTCTCCTGTTCACTCCTGTTACAAAGACCAATTTTTTAAATACAATTCATTAAAAAATAAAATTAAAAAGTAGAAAGAAGAATATTAGTTAGATTAATTAATAATCATTATATAAATATTAACAATTAATTACCATGCAAAATTGCAATATCCTTTCAAAAATTATCACAAAAGGTGAGGCTCTGAGTGAAATAATAATAAAAATCATTATCCAAATAATAAATAAAATACAAGTAGCAAGAGATTTTTTTTTTTTTTTTTTTTACTAAAAATGAATTACACATGATTACAATTAAAATAAAATAAATGATAGTATAAAAATGAAATCAAAATGTTTTACAATTTGATGAAAATTTTTTAATTCAGTCTTAAATATAAAATCATGATTGACCAATTTATTTGGGATTAAATTATTAAGAATTAACGAACGCCGGTTGCCTTGCGATAGAGTTGAAATTGCTCTAAATATTGTTGAATGGTGTCAATGGGCTGGTAAATCTCGTTCATTCGATTCTGAAAAATAAATAAAAATACGAAGACGTTTATAAGCATGTCCAAACTAGGCATAAGGATCATAAATTATCTATACCTTACAATTTTTCATTTTGCCTTCATTTTTGGCATCGTTCTTTTTTTTATTTAACAACAAATTTTTTAAGGTCTTTTTCGGCATTTAAGGCCATTTAGACCCCATCCCTATTTATTTCAAATGATTGGTAGCCATTTTATATGAAATAAATTTTTCTCTATACATTGAATAAAACAATATATAATTTTAAAATAGATTTATAAAGGGGGAGGGGGGTAAACCTTCAAAAATAAGTCGCCCCCCTACTCCTCTACGATGCTTGCCACTTGTACCAAAGGTCGCGGATTCGCATTAGTGACAAAAATTCATTTCAATTGAATTAGCTACCAATCAATTTAAATAAATAGCCACCGGATTTAAATGGCCTCAGATGCTGAAAAAGAGTTTTAAAAAAATCGAATGTTGCGGGGCCCCTAAAATGGATGTGGCTCATAGGCGATCGCCTACTCCGCCTATCAGGGGCGTATATAGAAATTTTTTTCGGGGGGGGGGGGGGCCCGAACTCAAAAATTTTTCTGCGGAAAATTTTTTTTTAAGAAACTATATTTTTTTCACACGAAATTTTTGCGGAACATTTTTTCTATTGCGGAACCAAAGTTTTTCATCCTGCGGAAAAATTTGTTGCGCTGATGTCTATTATGTTTATATGTGTTTGGGAAATTTCGGGGGGGGGGTCCGGGCCCCCTCGCCCCCCCCCCTATATACGCCCCTGCCGCCTATTGAATAATCCGGCACTGCTCGCTTGGCCCGGGAAGCGAACCCGGGACCTTAGGCACGAGAAGCTAATGACTTCTCGACATATTCAATTTAAAAACACACATTCAATTTTATAACCACAGCGAATTTTGATAAAATCGAAAAAATGTCAGAAATCATCAAAAACAGCATAATTGATAGAAAGTGCACTCTAAAACACCCTAAAAGATTATTTAAGTATCAAATAAAAAGAAAAATTAATATTTATTTTGTAATCTAGTCTCTCAGAATATTGGATTTTTATACGAGTAAAATTAATGTCAAGAAGCCTTGCAAATGAGGAGCTTAGGCCTAATAAGATTGACAAATACTTCTTAAGAAAGTGCATGATACACTCTCTAATCTCTCGGTTTTAGAAATAAGCCAATTCGAATGTCAATCAAAATTAAATACGCCTAGTTGTTTTTGAATAAGAATTTGATTACCTGGAGATAAGGAGGTTGTTGATTAGGAACTGCTGAGCCTAAAAATCCTTGCATGAATTCACGAAGGAGATCCCAACAACTGGCTGGAATAACACACGGACGATATTCCACCTGGAAAACAATCAAGCAATCAATCAAATTATCGATACAAGGAGAGAGTCAGTTAAGTGTAGGTTGTATACTAACTTAATCTAAGAGGCATCCAAAGTCGCTACGAGAGGAAAGGAAAACATTACCAAGATTTCTGTGGGGGCAGTCAGCCCCTGAGTACTGTGGCGGTTTACCCACTAGGCCCGTGGGCCAAAAAATTTAAAAATTTTTTGTAAATATTAAATTTTTATTTAAAAATCTGGTGTGACTGGTCTCGCACAGCGCACAACTTAAGTAATCGAAAGTTGTGTTATGTGCTTGGCACAACAGATTTTTAAATATTCTTATCCTCTTCTCTCCCCCTGGAAGAAATAGGACAGGCCGGCCCGTGGCATGGTCTGACGCCTGTTGAAAAGAGAAAGGAAGGGACAGACATTTAAATAACTGAGAGACTGTTTGTCCCAGCTCGGGCAGCTCGTGGTCGCCATCCACGTGCCCACAAGATGTGGGCTCCTGAGCAAACAACAGATTTTTAAATAAAAAATTTAATATTTACAAAAAATATTTTTAAAATTTTTAAATTTTGGGGCTCCTTCTATACGGCACATGCCTAGTGGGTAAACCGCCACAGTACTCAGGGGCTGACTGCCCCCACAGAAATTTTGGTAGTTTTCCTTTCCTCTCGAAACGACTTGAATTTAATTTTCTCTTCTGGGAGGAGGAGGGGGGGGGGTTAGGGGGTTTAATCCTAGGATTAACCCCCTCCCTGGTTGCGCCAGTGAGTAGATTATAAAATTAAATCAGAAAATAATCTTCTTGGCCTTTATAGGCCTACTATCAAAAACAAAGAGTAGCACACCGATGCCCTCGAAATACTAGAGATCCTGAGTTCGATACTCGGGGGCCATGGGGCGTTTGGCCCACCAACAAATAAACATACAAATTTTGGTTACAAAAATTTGTTTGACCGCATATTAGTTTCTCTTCTGTTTAATTAAGTTTTATGAAGTGCTCTTTTAAATTAAATTTGGGTAAATATTGAAAAATTAAAAAAAAAAAAAAATCGCTTTTATATTGGATGAAAATAAAACACTTTGAGAAATAAATTAAAATGTTCCATATGTTACAGAGAAACGATTGGAAAAAAGAAAAATAAAGAAAGAATAGATTGAGAACACGAGTTAAAATATATGTTACTGCTTCGTCTTTTACACGATTTCAATTTAGAGATGCGTGTCTTTTTCTTTTTCAAGTGGGACAAGAAAAACAAAAACGCGCGTCTTCGTAGGTCCTTGGACCTTATACAGGGAATGATGCAAGTGATGCTCAACCTGCTGAAGATTATGCTTACAAGATTTTTACTTTCTCTTACCTATATGTATATGTTAATAGATAGAGAGTGAAAGTATTGGATTCATGTAAGAAATTCGATTTCGGGAACCACCGCAGCTGGAAGCAAGATAGTACTTTTCACCGGACTATAGAGGATTCCCGCAGTTCCAGACAAGAGAGTTTTTTCATTGTTTGAGGTTTTCAGTATAAGAATTTGACCATAATTGCAAGTAATATTAATATTTTGTTACCATGGCAACCATTTCTCCTATCTTTTCTATAGAGTACAGGATTAAAGTGGTCTTCAGAAGATTTCAATGGCAAAATGAGAATATACATTTTAAAGAGCATCTAAAAAAATAATTGATTTTTGAATTTTAATCAAAATCGTTGGAGAGAATTTTGAGAAAATCGAAAAAAAAAACTGAAAAAGTACATCAGTAAAGTATTAGTACTCTTTGGCCGATTTTCTTTAAAAGCTTATTTTCACGGTCCAGGAGGGTACAAAACTTAAATATAAAATTTCAACCTCCTAGCTCAATTCCTTCATGCTTAAAATTGAACACACAGACCATGTCGCGAAAACTTTTTTGGACTCAGGGGACCTCAAAACGTATATATCCATCAAAATCTTGGCATCGATTTTTTGACATGAAACCAATACTTTCTCTCTCTATATATTAACATATATAGAGGTAAGAGAAAGAAAAAATAGATAAAGCACACACTCTTTTAACATGGTAGACCTATATTTAATTAGCAATTTCTATAAATTTCAAAAATTAAAAATTCAAGAATAAAATGGGCTATTAAAATTTCCTCGTCTACACATAGTTATATCTGGTAATAACTATGTAATATTAATGACCAGACTTATGTTTCTTTAATTAAAGTGGCTATAAAAGGGATTTCTTTTGGCCAAATAGCTCTAATCGTCCTAGAAGCTGTGGGGGGAAGGGGGAGGGGGTGGTAAAGCATTGGGCTATGGCGTGTTTGGGTTTGTAAGGGGTGGAACCAACGAGCGGAAATAAAGCTCATTTCCGGTCAAAACCGCAGAGCCGATCGGACTCTAATCAAATATTTTGGCCAAGCTAATCTTCATCTTGATTATACTATTTTAAGATTTTTTTTTAATTCATACTATTATTAGTTAGAAATCAATTTTAGAAGATATATTGAAGATAAGAGTGAGTTTGTTTATTAAAGGTTTTGTGGTTTGTATTGTTATTATTATGGGAGTTTTTAATTATAGGCCACATTTTGTATTAAATTATTTATTAAAAATAGAAATAATGTACAACGTTTCGACTTTCGTTTGCTTATTTTGCAGTCGTTTTCAAGTACTGTGCAGTTGTTCCAACTCAAGTGAACTAACCTCTAAAGGACCGTTACGTGCATTTTATAGGCCTATACAACGACGTCAGCGCCATCTACAGTATTCCTATGAAGTTAGACACAAATTTTCGCGCCATTTACATTCATTTCTTTGAAACACTTTGAAGATTGTGTCTGACTTCAGGAGAAGGAGTGTAAATGGCGTGAAAATTTGTATCTAGCTTCAGAGTTATTTTTCTTCATTTGTAGCCATGAGGATGGTCCCATATGTGACCGAAACGTCGGCCCTGGTTTATTAATAAATTGAAATATAACTAGCTGCTTGCTCATTTTATCCTTCCTATTTGATTATCAACACTCAGCTATATACCTCCTTCAAAAAAAAAAAGAGTTATTTTATTTGCCCGGTTTGTATTTATCCAGTTCTTGAAGCAGAGAAAAAAATTAATATTGCAATATTTTAATTTGAATCATACAGAATTTTATTAATGCTAATTTGAATCCGGAACTAAATCTTTAAACCTATTCATTGACGTATTCATGGAAGGGGAAGGGTTTTGGAGTTTTAGATTATATTTAAAATATTAGCCCATACATTTAGGCATATATAAAACTTATAAAATAAAAATATCAAAAAAGAAAAGAACTTCATTATTTCAGACAAGTACCAGGATATTTTAAATACTATAGCCCTATATTATATTATGCCCTTTTCGAATTAGACATTTTAACATCTAAAAGAGAAGAAAAAAATTCAATTTGGTGTTTCTCTTTTAAAATGTCTTCAATAAAAAATTAGCTGGAAGTTAATTGTAAATCTCTCCAAGGGGCTCGTTTCTTTTTTTCTTTCTAAATTAACGACACCCGTGTCGCTCCGGGTTCAATTACAAAATACGTTTCGAATAAAATAGGAATTTCCTTGAGAGAATTTCATTATCTAAAAGCAAGCAATTTATTTTTAGGTAAAAATACGGGATTAATTTATTACTAGAAAAAAAAGAGTTAAACTACTTGGCTAAAACAGAATCCAATTTAAAGAAAAACAATTTTCAATTGATGTAATACTTTAAAAAAATTACTATAATTCGAACAGTGCAGAATTTTGATTTTTAAACAACCACTCACAAAAGGATTTATTATTCCAGAGCTTGTGAGTTAGCTTACTTTCCTATTAAGAAAAAATTGGGCCGAACTTTCTGAGTGAGCGACACCATTAAACCATTAGTCTCATATTTAAGATTTTTTTAAATTAATTTTTCTTGTTTTTAATTGATTAAAAAAAAAATGTTCTAGTTTTTGTGAATATGTTTATTCGTTGATAAACCAAATATAGGCTGGAGATCCCGGGTTCAATTTACGGGGGGGGGGGGTCATTTTGGAGATGTTTGGCCCACATTTGTTGGTGAGCCAAATATAGGCTGGAGATCCTGAGTTCAATTTCAAAGGGATGTTTAGTCCATCAACAAATAAAAATACTCAGAAAAAACTTTATAAATTTTTCGTTATTAATATTTTCAAAGGTAGAAGAAAAAATATTGAGGAAATATGAGAGCCCCGTGTAGTTACGCAACACAGCTACTGTATTGTGGATTGAATGCGACTAGAATCAAAAGAGGGGAAGAAGAAATCTCCCACCATTTACTCCCTTCCTAATCCATTTATTCTTTTGGGTTGCCTAACTACACGGGGCTCTCATATATCTGCAATATTTTTTTCTACCTATGAAAATTTTAATAAAAAGTTAAAAATTGATATAGGGTCTATTTAATTGATTTATAATTTCCATTTTTTTTAAATCTCCATTTGAGGCCGGTGTATAAATGTTTTTATTTTTAAGAAGGGGTCCAATTTAATTGAAGCTTTTTTTGAACACCAAATTACAGAGTTTTTTTTTGGGTGCAGTTATCAGCGAAGCTTTTATTTTATTTTTTGGGAGACTGGAGAGGGGGGGGGGGGACGAAATCATTTTTGGAAATCCACAAATTAAATATTTTAAAATATATTTATTTCAAACGAAAAAAGTGAGTTCCGCAAATTGGTCTGTCTGTCTGTGAACAAAATATCTCAGGAAGGAAAAGAGTTAGGAGGTTGAAATTTTATATTTAAGTTAGGCACTCCTCCAAGGGGTGAAAATAAGCATTTGAACAAAATCGGCCAAAGAGTACTATAGTACTTTACTGATGTATTTTTCAGTTATTTTCGATTTTCTCAAAATTTGCTCCAACAATTTTGATTAAAATTCATAAATCAACTATTTTTTTTTTGATGCTCTTAAAGTATATCAGTGAAATTTTTGTGAAAATTGTTTAAAGTACACTTTACTGAAGTGGAAGCATTCGTAGCTCAATCGCGTGATCAAGTTTGGAACTAAGGTGCTAAGGGCAACTTAATATATCTCGATACAAAAAAATCTGGAGTGATAAGCATGGTACACAACTTTCTCTTGCCGAAGGGTAAGGAGGTGCTGTGTGACCAGTAACACCAGATTTTTTGATTTCGGCTATTAAAACAGGTATTCATGAAATTATTTCAGTGCCTTAAAATAGTAAAAATTACTAAGATGTCTAAGATTAAAACTATTCAAAAGTCTCTGGGAGAAACAATTCTAATTTATGAAGAAAGCAAACGTCATCGATAAAAAATGATAAACGTTGGGGGAGGAGAGGTGCTTTGATAAAGAGCCGTCTTTTGGCCTCCTTCATTGTGATCGTGTGCTAATCAGAGGCAAATGATGAAAGCCCCGAATTGAGACCAGCCCATCAAGATCACAAAGGAATTCGAAATGCCCTCCCCGTTGCTTATTCGTCTTGAAATTGCATTCAAATGAATCATCCATCGCTTAAACAGCGTCGGCTCAATTAAGAGGAAATCCAACTTTAGAGAAACTTGTAATAAATTCAACAAGTTGAAGAAAAATATTGGAAATTCTACTCAAGACTTGTGTAGAGAATTATTTCGAACCAAGTAACACTTGACTATTAAACAATTGGTTTAAGAAAAAGTTTAATGTATTTGAAATTATACATAGAAACTTGGATTAAATTACAAGTAAGGATTTAGTTTCAGTGCGAAATTTGTTGATATATAAGCTTATTCTTAAAAACTTTCTTGATTAAATTCCGGTTACTTTGTCTTTTCATGGAATACATAATTTAGTTAGTGTTTGGTTGTTCCAAGATAGGCAAACTAAATAATAATTTTTACCTCTATAGAAAGTATAGCGATCATGTCAAAAATTCGATGTTGAAATTTTGATGGAAATACATGTTTTGAGGTCCTCTGAATCCAAAAAAGTGGGTCACGCAAATTGGTCTGTAAAGTTTTTCGTGAAAATTTTTGAAGTACACATTACTGATTCATTAATTTTTCGGCTCTTCCTTCCATATAGCCAATGTTAAATTCCTATGGGGATTTGCATGTTAATTTTGATTCAAAAGGGGATTCCCCTTTGGAACATTTTACTTTTTAGAAAAATATCTTTTCGATTACACGGGCCCTCCAAAAAATTATTTTTTCTGTACTGATGATGGCCAGGCGTGATGCCAGTCGAAATATCTACAAATTAAATTGATGTGAGGGGCGACCATTATTTGCTGGATTTATTCTCCGCTCTCCTTCCATATGTATATGATCCAGCGAAAAATCCTAATCGTAATATATTTATTGGATTAATAAACACTTGATACGTATTTCGACATGTGTTTTTAATTTTAGTTTATCTAATAATGAAATATTCCTTAAGTCAAGTTTCATTTTTTATACAAGAGCCTGAAGCACTCTGATTATATTTGTATTAGACTACGAAGATAGCCTATATCTTTTTATTCTTTTTCGTTCTCCAGGGATTCCAGAGGAATTCCAAGAGGGTTGACATTTTGGTTTAGATATCAACCATTAAACCCAGGAATGTCACCACTACCGAAAGAGGAAGTAAATAAAATCTCTTGAAATGTGAGAGAGATACAGTTTAATAAATGAATATAAATTTGTATCTGTCCAATATATTATAGGTCTATTGTTGCTCTGATAATAAAATTAATTAAAAAGCTAAAACATAATAGGCCTATGATGATAAATCCAAAATACTAGCCGTTCAGAAAGAAATTGAAGAAGGATGAGGAGGATTTAAAGAAATATAATATTTTTATAGATATATAAACTTTCCCCCTTATATCTCGGGAATAATTAGAGTAGAATTAAAGCAATAAAAAAAATAGTATGTAAATTCGTTAAGTAAAAAAAAAAGTAGATATATTTCCACCGACATCATGAACTGGGATGGCTTCATCGGGTCAAGAGAGACATGACCGAGCTTGGCCTGTCGGAGACAACAGCATTGGATAGGGGGGAGTGGAGGGGAAGAATAAGGTCCGCCGACCCCGCACCGCGGGAATAATCAGGCGAGGATAGAAGAAGAAGATCATAAAAAAAATTTCTCGACCCAAAAAGTAAAAAAACATACCAGATTTTTTTGTCTAGCCATATATTTAATGTTCCGGCGGTACAAGATGTAATACTTATAAATAAAGACCGGATTTTTTTTACAATTTTATTTATTTAATAAAGTTGAACCCCTGATTGGTCTCAGTTGCCGAAAAGGGTAAAAAAAAAAAAACGCATAACTTCGTATACTATTGTTTATTTTTACATAAATGACAATTTTTTTTTTTTAATAATAAGTCTTTTTATCCTCAAAAAATGTTTTTTTTTTTTTATTTTCACCTTTGTTTAAAATTGAAAATCAATTTCACTGGTCCACGAATTTTTTTTTACCAATTCTTTTACTGGTCCGCGGACAAAAAAAAGGTTGAGAAACGCTGTTATAGACGTTTTTAAATTATAACAGGTCTCTATTATTAAGATAAATACTGGTAATAAAAGGTGGAGTCTAACTATGGCTTTGGCGAAAAATATCTTTTAAATATTTGGAGTGGTTTGTATTTAAAAGGTTCTAGAAAAAATGAATGCTAAATTCTAATCTACAGTTTTTAAATTTAACTCACCTCAACGAGGATTCCTTTAAAATTCTGGTTCATGCTGACGCTTCCCAATTTAATACAGAAATCGGCAAGCTCGTAACGCGTGCCTTTAGACTCTATCTTGGTCTGTCGTTTAGCAGTATAGATGCTGCTCATTTTTTGCATGAGTAGATCGAAGATATGATCAGCGACGAGGGGGATCACCTTGGTCCCCGATTCAAGGATAGAAAACACGGTGCTCGGGTGCTCGGAATTATGCAGGATATGCAAAGTGCGGGGATGACCTGGAATGGAGAATAAAAAACTGGATTAATATTTATGAAGTGAGACAATTAAGAGCCAGCGAGCCATATCCCCGCTGATGGAAATTTATATTTGTAGAGATGTAACTAAATGAGGACTAAATGATTTCAAATTATTAAGATAATTTTTAGTAACAGTAGGAATGTGTAAATAATGTTTTATTTTCCGGGGGGGTATAAACTTTTATTTTTCACTTTGGCTACCCATACATCACATCATATTAATTAATAAGTTTATTAATTAATCCTGCCATCAAGAAACAACTAATTTTCTATAAGTTTCTAAGGCTGAACGCACACCAATTGAGCAAAAACGTTCTTGGACAAAACGTTTTTCAATGTTTTCTATGGATCAACGCACACCAAGGAGGCAAAACACAAGTGAACATGATTCGACATCATTGAACAAAATTATTTATTTCTTTATTATATATTTATTATATATTTTGACCCGTGCCGTCTCTAACTTTTAATTGCACCCTTAAGCTGAACGCACACCAATTGAGCAAAACGCTCTTCGACAAAACGTTTTGCTCAATCCCAACGCACACCGATTAGACAAAATGTTTTGTCATTGACGAAGCGTTTTGCTCAATCGCTGTGCGTTGGCATTGAGCAAAATGTTTTGTCATTGAGTGAATCCAATGATTTTCTTTCTCTATAGCTATATATTAAAGAAAGGGCCTCTGGTGCCGAGAAGACAAAAATCGAAAATATATACATTTTTTCACCCTTAACGGCAAACTTTTTACTACTAAAATTTGTTTATTACTACTTTTGAAGATGTGGTTTTGTAAAACCCTCTCTGCCTTGATTTTCTATGTTAAATAGGGTGGTATTTGGACAACGGAGAGTCTCTTTCAAAATTTGTTATCATAAATCTCAAGAGCAGGCAGCTGTTCGACAAAGAGATTAGCGCCTTTAGCAGCTGGATAGGCAGCCACATCGCCAGGAAAAGGGAACATTCAACGCTGGGAATTTATTATTCAAAGTTGAGATTAATAAAACTAGAAGAGCTTTAAATAAAATTTTGAGCACGATTTATTATTTGTATTTTATTAAACACGATATAAAATTTTTGAAAAGAATCGAATCAGGACCCCCTATGATATCCTTAAATTAATCATTCACTCTTTTTGTTTTTTTTATTTCAATTAGTGAAACAGTTTTAGTAGTAAAATTTTTTGTCTCTCGCGAGACCAATGGAATCTGACAGCTTTGTTATATATTACCTTTTAAATATTCATCCATGAGGAATTGATTCAATACAAAAATAAAAAGATAATAACTTAAATTGATTAGAAAGGTAAATTTATTTATTTTTTTATCAATTTGATTAATAAATAAACAAAGAAAATTTCAATTGATTGAAGAGACAGGAGCAAGAATCAAAGACATTAAACCCTTGTAAATGATCGTGAACTCCATCTTACGAAGTTAAAAGAAAAAAATATAAAATTTGATATTTTCACTTTCGTCTCCTTTTTAATTTACCTAGTAAATGAGATGAAACAAATATAATGAAAATACAGTACATGTCAATTTTATTATTAACAGACATGCATTTAAATTCTAAGTTTTTCGCCCCAGGGCGCCGCGATTGTTGAATATTGCAAAAAAATAGTATTAGCCTATTGTTTCGCAATTAGTCGAAAAATTAAAAGTCAGGAGTTTTAATTATTTATTAAATAAAATTGCAAACATAAGAGGTATAGATATATCAATGCGTATCTGAATTCGAAATGAAGAAAAACTATTAGTAGTCTAACATAAGGTTGGCTCTGAGATTTGAAATGGGGCGCTGCGAAAAATTTCTCATATATTAATGGCGCCGAGAACTCAAAAAGTTTTTAAATGAATTTTTGAGTGGAAAATTTTCCTAATTAACAAGAGTTAAAATATCAATTTTTTACTTTTTCTTATCTCTATATATATTAAGATATATAGAGACAGTATCGGATTTCATGTCAAAAATTCGATGTCGAGATTTTGACGGATATACACGTTTTGAGGTCCCTTGAATCCAAAAAAAGTGGTTTTCGCGACATGGTCTGTCTGTGTGTTTGTGAACAAAATAATTCAAGAACGAAAGGAGCTAGGAGGTTGAAATTTTATATTTAAGTTAGGCACCCCCATGGGACGTGACACGAAGCTTTTGAACAAAATTGACCAAAGAGTACTAGTACTTTACTGATGCACTTTTTAAGTTTTTTTCGATTTTCTCTAAATTCGCTCCAACAATTTTTTTTTAATTATAAAATCAATTATTTTTTAGATTCTCCCATCCAATATGACAAAATAGCTGAGCATTCCATGGATTTAGGTGGTAGGTTTTCAAATTATTAAACTACTAAAAAACTACCACCTAAATTCAACCAAGAGTGGCAAGAAATCAACATTTTGAATTGAAGATTAAATTCTACCGGTCCAGCATTTGTAAATTTTAATTGGAATAATTTGAATTATATCTTTTATATACATTGTTATAAAGAAAAATCCCATAACTTTACCTAAACAAAATTTATTGTCCATTAAACTAAAGTAACCAACAATTAATCTTTAAAAATAAACCTTGCTAAAAATATATTGGATAGATTAACGCAATTTTCCTAAAGGTCAGATATTTTTAAAATTAATCACGCTTTAGTTAAGAGTTAATCTCTTTATCATTTTCTATTCTAAAAGTAAAAAAATTTAGAAACATTAAAAATAAACTTCTAAATCCTAGTTTGCGTGTAAAAAGTTGATAAAGAAAATAAGAAATTGCTTTATAAATAAGCCATAAAAGGACAATATGGAAACTCACACACACAATCAGAGATGAATTAACTTTTTTTTCCCTTAAATCTTGCTTTTTTGATCACTCTTTGACTAAACGATCTATCGACTTTGTGAAAGAAAAGTTAGCCATATGGAGGGAGTGTTTAAAGGAGGAAAAAAAGAGGCACAAAGGATTTGGTGTGAAATACCAATAAGACGGTCAAAAGAAGAAAACGAGATCACAAGTCAGGTGTTGAATTGCAGTATTAGAAAAGTTATGTCTGCATTCTGTCGCCATTAGACACATTCCAGACCCATATTGAAAACATCCTTTATAGATTCTTGAGCACAAACGTTTATTAGCCATTCAGTCTAACGTTTCACTATCTCATTTTACTTGGAAATTGTAGAAATGAGAAAATCATGGAGTCACTAAAGTCCCATTTCTGGGAGGATTATATTCGAGCACAAAAAAAAAAATAGATATCAATTTTATTTGACGGAGAAATAATGAATGAAAACTGATAAAATAAGTCGATATGAAATAGTTTTATCTAGAAGATGGATAATTATGGGCAGGAGCAGCCAATAAATAGACTCCGTATGCAGGTTCAATCACCGGAGACGTTTCGGTTCTTTTTATTTAAGAACCATCTTCAGTCCTTAGATTGGAAAAGTATATATAATTGCACAGAGTTAGTCAGTGTTAACATTTGGCATATACCATCAAGAATAGATATTACAATATGGCTACTACCATAAGGTCAATGCCAGGTACCCCATATTGTCCATATTTTTCTCTTGATGGACATTGTTGTTTCAATAATATGATATATGATACTCACCATCGTAAAAATTCCAGGTCATAAAATTTGGCCATCGTAATATTTTGATGACGAAACAACAATGTATATGCCAAATGTTAACACTGACTAACTCTGTGCAATATATATATAGTATATATAACAATCTAAGGACTAAAGATGGTTCTTAAATAAAAAGAACCGAAACGTCCCCGGTGATTGAACCTGCATTCAGAGTCTATTTATTGGTTGCTCCTGCCCATAATACCGGTATATATCTCACAGCCACTACTCCGAACATAAATATGGAAGAAATCTAATTTGCCTTTCTAATCGAATTGTTAATTTTTGAAATAAAATTGTAAAACAGGAGAAAGAACAGGTGCAGCCAAAAATAAAAGCTTCCGACTTATTATAATCCAATGAGACGTTTCGGGTTAATTTTATTTACCCATCTTCAGTCATTCAAGATTGTTAAAGTCCCGGAGTTGGTCGTTAGGACAATACATGTAAATTTATGTATCATATGTGCTGGCGAGTTAACCCATCATACTTATTAAGTATTACATGTATTGTCCTAACGACCAATTCCGGACCTTTTTTTGAATGAAGAAGGGTAAATAAAATTTACCCGAAAGGTCTCGTTGAATTGTAATAAATCCCCCCCCCCAAATGACGCCACTGGACAAGAAGGTAAGGAGTTTGCTTGTTTATATTGTTTATAAGTATTTGTAAAGGAATAAAACGTCATTTCTCTTTTTAAAAATGTTCAAACGGATAAAAATGAAATTCTTAAACAGAGGGGGGGGGGGGAATTAACGATTTGATTACTATTGATGGCAAAGGGGAGGGGGGCACACAGTCAAAAATTTGCATATCTAGCCTATATCCAAGCTTTAAACTGTCAACCGTAACATCTAGTTGAGACATTATAGAAATTAAAAAACACTTGGTTATAAGTTTCAATGATTTATTAAAAATTAACTTTTTGACTAGACTATTTCAATAAATGATTTAAATAATTAAATTTCTTTAATTAAAAATTATAAAAAACTTTTTTAGGTCAAGGAAGTTAAGAGTAAATACTGTATTAATGAGCTATATATGTATGTTTAAAAAAAAAAAAACGAGATTAGCCGGGTCCGAACTAAATCAGTCTGTGCACAACTACAATTAATTTTAGAGAGGTAGATATTTTTTGTTTGCCTTAATAGGGTCTTTGCGACTTTCTTTCTATTAGTGAGGAGAGGGTGGGGGTGGGGGGAATATTAAAACGGCAGTCGATGCTAACCGGATCAATGGCATCTGGAACGGATCCAGGAAAATTGGATCTCCAACCCCGAAGCCACTGTGCATTTTAATTTAAAACGCGTGTTCCGGAAGTGGAGCAAGCGCCGATCAATGGACAAAAAAGTACTGAGAAAAATGTATCAAGTTTTTTTTTTTCTTCAATAAGAATATTGAAGTTATTTTTGATAAGAAAAATTTTCCAATTATTAAAAAATGAAAGTCGATTGAGTTAATCTAGTAAATACATTTTTTTTTAATAGAAAATTAATTTCAAGTGGAGTTCTATTGTATACAAATCAATGAAATAGTAGTTTAAACGGCCATAGTTGGCGAAAAAGATCTTTGCTCCTGAAATGTAGGCAACCAAAACAACTAGATTGTTAGTCCAGATATCATTTAATTAGGAAAAATTGTCATTTTTCTTTAAAAATTCCGTCAATTTCCAATTCTTGGAAGATAATTCTCTAGTGTCCTGGTTATTGATTATAGACTTATTGCTGAGGTTTCTTTACCGTAGGGAGAGGATAAAATAATGATTTCATATATATCCTTCATTATGGATCATTCTGAGAGAAATTATTATTCTTTCAAAAAAAAAAAAAAAAAATAAAGTCCTATAAAAATAACAAAAATACAGAACCCATTTTTACTTTCTCTTACCTATATGTCATTGATAATATACATATATATAGAGAGATAAAGTATTGGTTTCATGTCAAAAATTCGATGTCGAGATTTTGATGGATATACACGTTTTAAGGTCCCCTGAATCTAAAAAAGTGGTTTTCGCGACATGGTCTGTCAGTCTGTGTTCAATTTAAAGCATGAAGGAAGTTTAAGTTTGCACCCCCTAGGGAGTAAAAACAAGCTTTTAATCAAAATAGACCAAAAGTACTAGTACTTTACTGATGCACTTTTTTTTTTTTTTTTTTTTTTTTTTTTTTTTGTTTGTTTCCTCAAAATTCGCTCCAACGATTTTGTTTAAAATCCAAAAATCAATTATTTTTTCGATGCTCTTTAAAATGTATATTCTCATTTTGCTATTGAAATCTTCTGAAGACCACTCTTGTTCTCCATAGAAAAGATAGGAGAAATGGTTGCCATGGTAACAAAATATAAATAGGTTCCCATTCTTATAAATTTTACATCTTGAAATTCGAATGTACCGTACTGTCGGAAACTAAATATATGTCGACACAAAATATCTGGTGAGACAAGCACAGGACAAAACTTTCAATTACCAGAAGTAATAGTTATACCAGATTTTTTTTCTTAAGATATGAATCAAAAAACCCAAAATCCAATCTTTTCTTTAAATTGAAAATATAAAAAGTTATTATAAGTTATTATAAAAATTATATTTTCAATCATTGTTATTTTTAATGATCATATCTTTTTGTAATAATCCTATTTCCTAAGAGATTAAATTTTGATTCTAAAATACAGTAGAATGCTCAACTGAAGTGGAATATTATTTAATAATAATAAATACTAACTTTTATTTCGAGTTTTATTCTATATCCCTATAAGGGTTTGAAGTTTCAAAGGAAGCGTATTTGTAAAAGAACTGAACAGATTTAGTAAAAATAAATTCGCTAAAGAGTCGTAGAAAGAAGACCTTTTAAGATTTCTAAGAGAAAATTGAATAAATGTATTAAGGAACTCGTAAGAAGAGTTTAATAGTCGATGCGGATTCATATCAAAGAATCTTCCTAATGATGTTTTTTCCATCTCTAAGGCTTATTAAAGAAAAAAATATGAAAAGAAATTGAATTTTCAAAATATAAAGTGGGCGTAATTGTGCAAATAATTAAGGTAGTCAGTACAAGAAAAAAAAAGAAAGTAATGCTTGGACTATAATATATCAAGGCGACATAAAAATAAATACGCAAAAATCAAGATTTGAATTATTTTTCTATACATATTATTCAAGCAAATTTATTTATACTAATTGGTATTCAATTAATATAAATAAATTTTCATAATAATAGCGGGGACTCTTATAATTTATTCTTAATCTATAATTTTTTATTTATAATGTATAATGTTTAGATTTTAGTAAATATCTACCTAACTAACGATAATCCCTATCAATAGAATTAATAATATTATTCCATTTATAGTAAATGGATTATTATTTCAATGTTTGCCATTGATTTAATTACGAATTCTCTTTAAATAGAAATATAATGTTTCTCTGTTTGCGAAAATAACAAACAACGGATCAAAAGGGGCACTGAATTAAATTAAATTCAATATAATATTATATTAGAAAATTATTAATTTCTGAATATTAATTAGAACTGGATATTTGTATCAAAAATAAATCATATGGTATTATTTTTTATTAAAATCAATCGATTTTAATATTAATTGAAATAATTTAAAAAATATTAATATAAAAAATAAAATTAATGTCATGGCAAGGAGGGACTCACTTTATTGGCCTCAGGGGACCTCAAAACGTATTTACATCAATATTATATATAGGTAATAGAAAGTAAAAATTCTTTAGCTGCTATTTAATCTTTTATTGATAAAATATTTTAAAAAATCTTAAAATTTTCTAATTCAACCATTATCTTTTAATGGAATAATTTATTCAAGAATTCTTTTTTTCTTGTTAGGCGTAATAATAATTATCTCTACTAAAATATTTTTACACTTTGTAAATGCATTTAACTCAAGTACATAAGGGGGGATAGCGATTAAGGATCTAGAATATTAGAACTAAATGCATGTAGGAGAGACATGTATGAAAATTATGTGTTTATTTCAAGTAAATTCCAAGTTCAAAGCACGCCATTTGGCGTGCCTAGTAATGAATGAATAAATGAAAGACCGCCACCTGGAAAGGGGAAGGGGGGGGAGACTCCTACTCAAAAATATTAAACGACCATGGGAAAATGCGAATGAGATGAAACTTCTAAAATGTTTTAAATCGTGTGAATTTTATGTCACGCAAGAATTAAAAACATTTCTAATAAGGAAGAATATAGGAAAAGAAAATGATGTAAAATTTAGGCTATAGAGAAAAAAATAGAAATAGGACAAGAAGTCATTATATCGAGGGGAATAAAAATATGATCAGATGTTAAATATCTTAATCAAAATTTGTCTGACTACGCTTCCCGAGCAAAAATGATCGAGGGATCTACATGCCTGCACAAGGATTGCACAAGGCCCTTGAGCTATGGCTCAGAGGTAGAGTATCAGCTTCTGGTGCCAAAGGTCAAGGGTTCGCATCCCGTCCCAGGCGAAGAATTTATCTCAATTGAATTGGATACCAATCAATTGAAATAAATAGGGACGGGGTCTAAATGACCTCAGATGCCGAAAAAGACCTTAAACAAATATATAAAAAAAAAAGGATTGCACAAAGTAGTTCGACATAAGTGACCAGAAGAAAAATGTGAGTCCCTGGTGAAGGCATTTGGATCCCTGTGTGTCCCTAAAAGTTCACTAGGCAGACTAGCTGCGGTCGTGTGGATCCCTATGATTTTCGTCAAAAATATTTACTTGGGTTCACATGGATAAATATTTTTCTGTTTCATTTTGAAATTGACAGAAAATAAAATGATAATAAAAATTTAGAAATTCTTCTTCTATCTTCGCCTTAATCCCGAGGTGCGGAGTCGGCGGAAAAGGGGTCTCGGAATAGGTTATTTACGACCGGAAGAAATGGAACAGGCCGGCCCGTTGCACGGTCTGACGCCTGTTGAAAATATAGAAGGAAGTGTCAGACATGTAAAGAACAGAAGGACTGTCAGTCCCAGCTCGGGTAGCTCGTGGTCGCCATCCACGTACCCACAAGACATGGGCCCCTGAGCAAAAATTTAGAAATTAATAAAGTAAAAACATAAAAAATTATGTTACACTAATTAATCTCAATTATTAATAATAATTGTTACGAAAATTTTTTATTTAATGTTTCCCTTATTTCTTATAAAAAATTTTAGTTTTTTAAAAGTGAATAAAAAAAAAAAGAACGTCTTCTAATTTAGTACAATGACTTGACTAGGTTTGTCGACCCATTTTTATTTTTATATCTGATTCACATCAGAGATTCATCTGTCGTGATTTAAATAGACATGTCTGTGTGTTTGTGGATATAGTGTATGTATGCAAAGATGTTCATTCTATTAAAAAATCTTTGGAAGATCTCTATTAAAGTCACAATACTTTCATTCGTGTAGAATAAAAAAAGAGCATAATCAAAAAAGAAAAAAATATTAAGTAAAAATATATTTTGACTTTAAATTAAAATTTGTTCTTATGAACTATAAGTAAAAATTATATTTTTTAAATTAATTAAAAAATATAATTCTGATTAATTTTTTTTATTTTGAAATCAATGAATTTATCCTCCACGTTGGGATCTCTCTTTTTTTTCAATTATTATATTTGAAATAACCTTCAAAATATTTATCTCATTTTCATAAATCAAATTGTTTAGATTATTTGTGTTTGGTTGAGGTTCATCGTAATGACGGAATATAAATTAATAATAAATCAAAGAGAAATTTTCTAATTTTTGGTTTATCTTAAAAAATCACATAAGATCAGTTGGGGTATTCATTTATTCCTTTGAAGTTTTATCCCTATCCCTCGAGGCTTATTTTTTTATTCTATTTCTCTTTCCCCTTTTATGGTATTTATAAACATCAAAAATTAAATCTAATTTTTTTTTTTAATTAGAAAGATATATAATATCTAAAATCTCCTTATTTTGAGATTTCAAATAAATTAACTGTTTATTTATAGAGATAAAATAACAGTGTAGAAACAAGTAAACAATTAATGGAGAGTCTTAATTCAAAACGGAAATGACTAAACTTGCTTTCAGTCTAATTTGCTAAAGAGAGAAAGAGAGAGAGAGTTGACAAACGCTAAATGGATATTTAATCTGTAATGAGACGATGTTTTTCGATTTAAATTAATTTAGCTTAAAAAGAAATGAAGATTATATTAATGTGGAAAGATTATATTCAGATGTGAATATGAAAGTGAGTGGGTGGATTGAAAGGAAATCGTTTGGTTTATAAAGAAATTTAATCAGTTGAAAATTAAAGGGTAGTGCTAACCCACAAATATATAGTTCTGAGATATTTTTAAAACAAACACCAATAGGAAGTTTTTTTTTTTCAGTAAGCACTCTAATTTGTGGGACCCACGTATTTGGACTCAAAGCGTGTATTTCCATCAAAATCTCGACATCGGATTTATCATATGAAAGCAACAACACTTTCTCTCTATATTGTATATATATTACATATATAGGTAAGAGAAAGTAAAAATCGTTAGTGTAATTTAAGTTTTTTTTTTTTCCACCTTGAATATTTAAATCTCTTTAATTGGTTAATCTATCCAAATCTTGACCACGCCCAGCTATTCATTAAGCTTAACATCAGTGATCAAGGAAATTCAGACTTAAACAGTATAATTAAATGGAGTGAAGATGATATTTCATTCCAAATTTGGTGGACATCTATTCATGTTAAATTGGTCTATTAAAAAAATAAAAATAACATAAAAATAGTATGACATTATATTACAAATTTATTCACTTTCTAAATACTTTAAGGAATAAATATAAAATATATAATTCATTCATTTGAATGAGATCCAATTAGAAAAAGAATTTTAACCAGGATGGGGAGAGGGAGGATAAGAAATAAGACGCTTTAATCTCCCTCCCATTCGAAATTTATATATTTTCTCTTGTTGAAAAACAAATTCCAGGTTATTCAGATAGGTATTTTTGACTATTATTTAAATGGTATAATAATTGTCAAAAATACATACCTGATAATCTGGAATCTGAATTTGTATTCAGTAAACTCCTTTTAGCCGGTCTGGTCAGGACC